>VXAA01006130.1:173397-314864 GCA_013399115.1 Anseranas semipalmata
TTTTTTTTTTGCCTGTGAATGGGAAAGATTTTCTATCAGCTGGCTCAAGGAAGTATAACTAACCAGAAGTGATGGGATGAAACTGAGCACAAGGAGTGCGGGGGGGAAGAGATGGATATCTGGAAACATTTAGCAAAAGTAGGTATATTAAGCTGTGGAATAATCTCCCAAGGGAAATAGCTGAGCTCTATTGATCGAGTCTTTCCGAAATGACCTAGACAAAGAATGAAAAAGAGAATTACAGCATAGTAGAGTCCCAAATCTGAAAGGAGCAGAAGAGAGGGTTTTCAGTAAGCCACTTCCACCTCTAATTTCCATGGCCCCCTATTTTGCCAAGTTCTCCATTGATAGAAATAAGTTCCGCTCAACAGTTTGTGGCTGGAAAGGGGCAGCCCCACAAACCCCATGAGACCCAAGATGAAATGATCTGGCAGCCTGAAGGACTGAGAACTCTCTATCGGGTTGCCCAGAGAGAGGTACGGACTGCAAGGCAACAAATGGATTTCACTAAGCAAGCACAATCTTTGCTATGAGTAAAGAGTGAAGAAGTTGAGACAGAGTTCAAAGAACAGTATGAAAGAATAATGTATTTGAAAGTGTTTGTGTCCCCTTTGAGCGACTCAGTTGTTTATTACCAAGTATGGACTTTACTGCCCCATAACAAAGGCTACAGGGGAATACAGAACTCAAAACCCATTAAAAAGGCTTATCAGATTGGAGCTTACCCTGAGGATCAGTGTAATTACAAAAACATTGCCATAAAACCCAACGAGGAGTAACAGAAAACTTAGATAAGCCGAAATGGCATAAAAGTTACAGGCTACATCCTTGACCCAAACAGATCAACATAGCCTTCTCCAGCCAGTGGAACCACTAGGATTTATACCACTAAAAATCTGACCCTGGCTCTGGAGCCAATTCTGTCAATGTAACAGCCTGTGTGATCTGAACAGAATCAAAGCTGTCCTCAACATACTTCTTAGTATTTCCCTTTATAAATTATATATATAAGTAATACTAAAATAGATATTAACTGCTCAAAACAAAGTTATGACTTCTGCTACTTACTTTACTTTTTATGGATGTGCCGTTCAAGATTTATGCTCGATCCTTTCATTTCTTCAGCTACCTGTCAAGGCCTGACACTGAATGCACGATTACACAAACCTTTGGGCCTGATTCAGTACAATCATTCTTGTCTTAGTTATCACCACTTTATGGCACTGAACAGTCTAATCCTTGGTTAGTATTTCATATAGATTCATAACAAAGAAAAGACAGAGACAAACATCATCAAAAGTACTGAAGATGTACCCTAAATCCACCTTCCTTCCTAAAAAGAAGTTTGTCATGTTAAAGCACAAAAACAACAACAACAACAAAAAATCTTACTTTCATGAGAGGTATAATCATTTAATTACAGGAATGGTAGCACAATCAGGTGCACTAATTTTGTTCACAATTTCTCTAGAGACCCCTCAACAGGTAGGCAACCTACGATACTTACCGTTCACTAAAAAGGCATTTTATAAAAATAAGTGCCTTGCTCGGGCTTATGGCTATTTTTCACTCACCCTTTCTGCTTCCTCAACTGCATTTCCAATGTTTTGCATATGGCTACATCAAAGCTAAACATAAATAAAAGTTAACATCCAAAGAGCTATTACATCCTATAATAGCATGCTTGTAAAGCGCATGTAAATAAAAAGTGACCTTTTATTTAAAGCTTATGATTTCAGCTCTGCAGCTCAAAGATAAATAAAAAAAAGATTCTCAACAAAGCTGCACTGGAACAGAAACTAGTAGGAAAATGTCCACAAGCAGGGCTGTGGCGCAGGCAGGGCTGCAACTTCTGCCAACAGTCTCAGGCACGTGTGCAGGAGAGGACAAGGTACTGGGAGAGCATCCGCACAGATCCGTGCGGGCAGGGTCCTGGGGCAGACTCTCCCCTTCTTCCTTCACCCCACTCACCAAATCAAAATCTGTTTCTTCCTTGTCCGGTGGGGAGCAGGGCTGGCCTACAGCTTTCCAGCAACCCTAACAAAGTTAGGCTTAGATCCACAGGCTTTACTGGGAAGCCTGGCACACCTCCTTTGCTCAAGGCAGTCATTTTGGTACTTTAAATGACCATTTTCTGCTTGGAAGTTGCCTCAAATCTGAGGTGTTCCACAGGGATAATGGTGCTACTTTTCCAAACATAGGGCCAGTTTGAGCAGAGCAAATTGTGATGGATCCCCCAACCCTGTGTTTTGCAACTCAGCTCATTCTTTATCTGTCCACACCAATTACTCAAACTTTGGCCTTACCTGCTCCAAACTCATCTAAATGACTCAATACTATTTTTCAGTATTTTTCATGTGTCTGGCACCAACTGAAAAAAATTACTCAGAGGGGCAGCCAGCCCTAGGGAGGGTAAAAACCACAGCATTTTTGTGTTAACTTAGCTTTGCATTTAGTCCTTCTTAGATACGTGAATCAGTCACTCTCTACATCACTGTCAAAATACTGCGCGCCACTGGCAGCTCCAACTGCGTTCTCACCATTTTCAGACATTTGGTAGAGCCTAGGAAAGTGATCTGCAACATAGCATGCTCTCCTGGACATCCTCTCCAGGAATGTGTTGTTGCCTCCCCAAGTTTTCTGTCCCCCCCCGACCATGGTAATGTTCTATTCATGTTATCACCTCCTCACCTTTCCTCTCTGGTAGATTTTCAGTCTGACAGCATACTGTTCTGCAAGATGTACTCGGAGGAAGAAGTACACCATATTCTTACTCTAGTCGAAGCATTAAGGTATCAGCAATGACATCTTTTGTAGGACATTTCCCAGTAAGGTACTTAATGTTCACATTTTCAGTAAAATGATCAGACAATAAGTCCAATATCAGCAGCATCTCCTCTTCAAGACTGCTGGTTGATTCCCCAGGATAATGTTAATGTAATTCTTTTGCTAATTAGAAGCCACAGCACATCAAGAAATGGCCTAATGCATTCCTGGCTCATAAAACATACAAAAAATTCCTAATGCACTGTGATGTAAAAAGGCAAGTCACAGAAAGCTGACAAAGATGAAAGTGAGAAGAGATACAAGCTGGTTTTCACTCAAGAATTTTCCTCAAAAAAAGAAAAAATTGAGTTTTACCGCATAGAGCACAATGGCCCAGTTAGAGCAAAATAGCTCAAATTCTCACCACCCTGCCAAGAAAAAGTAGCACAGCCACCTGGTAGATGGGACACGAGGTCCCTGTGGTCCTGCTCCCTGTGACATTATTGCTTCTGCCCACTCCCACCACCGGGACAGTCCTGTCACCAGCTGCCTGGCAGTCCGACAGAGGTGGCAGAGAGAGGGGCTACCCACGGCTAAGGGACTTGCCAGGTCTCACAGTCACCCTGAAGGACGTCATCTACACCAACTGCTCTGTTGTCATTGCTATTCCACTGCCCTGGAGACCCGTATTTCTGAGCAGGCCTAGTGCCAGCCCTGGCTGTACAAACTCTAAGGACCAAACAGGGATCTACCCATAATATCAGCACTAATGTGACATGTCAGACACACATCTGTTCTGCAACGCCCTATTACACTAATGGGAAGCAGCACGATGACTTGGAAGACAGAGCCTTCAGGTGTCAGTCCCGAGAGCACTTGTTTTTAAGTTTAGCACCACACGTTGGTTTAGTTGTATAATGCTTATTTTGGAAATAAAAGAGGGACGTAGCTCCAGGGCCTTTGGACAAACAGCCCTTTTTAAACAAAAGGAGCTCACCTATGGATATCCAAACCTTAGGCAAACACCCGAGGAACTGCACTGGGCAGAGTTTAGCTGTCAATACAACCCACATTTCGCAAGTAAGCCTTGACATCCTGCTCTTCCACCAAGAGAAAGACCAAAAAATAAGTCTCTCTCAAAACCCGAGGCAGGACACACTTGCAGACAAGGTGCAGCAAAACTGCAGCAGAGCAGCACGCTGCCAGCAGCACTGCTGCCCGTGTTCCCACAGCCCTCACTGCAGAATTCGGCCCAGAGAAAAGAACAGCCGCGAGCGGCAACGCACGATGTCCCGGGGGGCACAGAGACCCGCACGCAGGGAGAGGCACTGTACAAAATCTGCTAACGTGCAATAGCGGAGCATATTGAAGTGAGAAAGCCAGGGCTGTCTGGGGCATCGTGCTTCTGTTTTCTAATGGTTATGGGTTCTGCGGAAACGCTAATGTTTGTGCTAAAGGCCCTCTCAGCAATATTCTGCAGCCTGAATAACACTTTATTTTGAATTGTTTAATTAGTTAACAAGGTTGGGGAGAAGTCCATCTTAGGGATCGTTAGTTAAGACTTTAAAACATGGAGATTGAAGACAATTACTGTCTGAGGGAGTAGCAAAACTTCCCCACTTGTTGGCCAAACACATAATTACACCAAATGCAAGAGCTGCACCAGCATTTGTTGGACTCAAAGTCCAGTCCTGGACCAAGCACATATCCTCAGGCAGTTGCTTGTGACTTCTTTCACGAGCCTCCCTCATCCAAATCCATGGAGCAGTGACAACACGTAGGGAAACACCACATTGCTCTAATGGATACAACTTGGGTGAGAAAGTTCAGATCTAGTTAAGCTCAGAGCTGAGTCTCTCTTGATAATAAAACCAACAGAAGCAAAGAGAATAAAATAAAAATGCTGCTTTCCATGTCTGTTGTCCACCTGGAGCATTTCTTCCATGATGGCAGTACAGCCACCTGCCAGTTGTGCAAAGAGGCGTGGAAGGTAAAGACAGAGGTGAATCAGTCCAAGACACAAAGGCGAGCCATCCGAGCGCGAGGTATGTCTAAATAAATGGTTACTTACTTCTCAGAGATCTGCGTAGAGTTTATGCTGCAGGCCAGACTGTTTATACCTGTAGCACTTTTTAATTATTAACTTTTTATAAACTATTTACAAGCAGAACTTTAATATAAAGTACAAATCTAAACCCCATTACAGGAAGAAATGTGGTGTTCCAGGAGAACAGTTACTTTAAGAGTTTAATATAATAAGAATCTGCAGTTTCTCTGAAGCAGCTACTTTTAATAAAGTCTGTACTTACACAAACACGCCCCACTGGTTTGCTTTTGCTACTATCAGCTACAACCACTCGATAGCATGTACTGAATCACAAAACTGCTTGTACGAACAGACTCAGACACACACAGGTAGGTCTCAGGAGGACATATGTACAGGCCGCATACTATACAGAGGACAAAGCACAAAGCAGGAGTTAACGAAACTATGCTACTGTAGGGGCTGGGTAAGTATGAGTGGTGCTCAGCCAAAAACTCCAGTGAAAACACAATGAAACTCAGCTGGAAACAGACCCAAGAAAAAGAAGAAAGCGATCAGGGAAGAAAAATACTCACGGAGCAGCTTGAAAAGAGCATTGCTAACATCAGGGTTCTTGAACAGCAAAACTGTAATAAGACTCAACACTGGGATTCCATTCAATTTCTCATTTTCTCCAAAACAGAGCTGACGGGGGAATTGGGCTTTTGCCTAAGCCAGAATACAGAACTGTTACAAAGAAGGAACTAACAATTGTTTGACACCTCTGGTTTGCTAAAGCGAGCTTAAAGCATAGACTTTTACATGAATTTCAGCATGCTATCTTTTCAAAGTCGCACCCTTATTTTGCAGCCTGAGCTCTACATCTCACCACGAGCCTCTCTTCAAAAATCAGAAGATTTTCCAGCCTACTATTCACCTACTCCAGCTACGATGCATGCCCCACAGAATCAAGACACAGAATCCCAATCAACCTTTCAAGAAAATATCTCCTTGCAGACAGTTAGTAGAGGAAACAGAGCAAAGTAGTAAAATGCCAGCTCACTATACTTGAGGGGATGAGAAGTAACAACTGCTACATTGCAACTAGCAGCTGTGATGGTTTTTTTTAGCCTTATATTAGAAGCCTGGAGCAACAAAGGTATTTCTTGAGTTTTCAACACCACCAGAAAAAACCCTCTGTGGTACTTATATTAAGGGCTGGGGTTGTTAAACCAAAACCAACTTTATTTGGAGGCAAGATCAACCAGTCTTGCTTGCACTGAAGTAAACTTTGGTTGCAGCCCTACTACAGTAACCAGGCTATTTGCAAAGGGAATTCTTACTCAAAACTGGAAGTAAATTCAGCCCTTAAAAGTATTTTTTCATACATGACTTTTTCCATAGATGCTTCATACTCTTGTTTTGTTCTCTGGATCAAAATATGATAATCCAAAAGATAGTTGGCCTAAACAGGCTTCCACTGTGGTTTTAGAATACTTGCCAAACTCACCTCAAGTCAGAAGGCAGCTGTTTTTGCCCTGCACTTTGACTGCCAGACCCAGTTCTCTTCAAGAGTTTTAACTACAATAGTTTTGTTCACTACTAACCACGGTTTTAAACAAACAAGACTCGATCTGTCCCCACAACTTAGCTGTGATAAGTAGAACACACTTCATTTCCTATTACAGCAAACTGCATCACCTCAGCACAGCACAAACCGAATGACCTATTTAGTTGAAGTTTCAGGTAATCTATAATGCAGAAACAGAAAATACTGTTTACATTTTAACAACATCATTATACTTTCAACAGCATTTGAGTCAGGGCATTTAGATCAGCACAGCGAGCTAATTAGGTAGTATGAGTAGCTACACCTACAGAGAAAGTGCTACAGGATTTGGGATAAAACCTATTAAAATTACTGCCATCCTCCCAGAGTTTTCATTCAATTCTGGATGAAGTGTTTTGTCTTCCACAGAGCAAACCACAGATCTTTTACAAAACACACTTTTGCATTTTTCAGAAGACTATTTCTCCAACAAGCTGTCAGGTAGTGCTGCGCGAATCATTTATTTTCAATTTGGCAACTGAATGAAAAGTAAAGCAAAAAACCCTTCAGTTGAGACTGAATTGAATTTGAATGGATTTAACTTTTATCTCATTGAGCCAACAAAACCAGACTTCCAAAAAACCCACATGATTTCACTTGAAACAGACATTTCCATTGAAAAAGTGAAAGCAGGGTATGAAGACAACCCAGACTTACCAGGTTCAATCCTTTTTCTTTTACAGCCCAGGACAACTGGAGAGGAAGCACCAGGTTGGGGTCACAGCCCCACTTTCACCCAGGGAGATTCCAGCCCATCTCTCGCTTCTCCTCCATCTGCATCATGATAAAACACATACAGGTAGAAAGATTGCTCTCATTGTCCTCAAATGACATCTTAATGACAACAGCATAACATCAACATTTAAACAGTTCCTAGAGCAGGGCCTAAAAAAGGCTCTCCCACATACCCACCCTTAGCACACCCAGAGGTATCCTTCTCTCTCCTTAGAAAAGCAGATGTCCTTTTTTTAAATGCTGATGGAACCCCCCCCAGGAAGAGAGCCAGGCCAAAGAAAACCCACACCAGAGCGTCAGCGTCCTGAGGGCGCTAATGGGCCTTAATTGCCCTGATGGGCCTCACCTGTGACTCCTAACCACCTCAACCCTCGCCCCAGCGGCTGGACTGGGTGCATCTCTCACCCTGGCCCTGCCTCATTGCTGTGCCCCATCTCACTGTCACTCACTGTTCCCCCATGGCCCAGCTCGGGGACCACCATGGGACCCCACAGAGGTGGCCACTATCCGGCCGCCTCGCCCCGCAGCCCCCAGCTCACCTTGGTGGAACAGCCTTTGCCTGCCAGCCCCAGCCCCACGCCATGGGGCCCGGCCCCACAGCTCTCCCCCAGCCCCAGGGCCTGCCCCACAGCTCCAGGCGACCTGCCAGACCCTGCAGGAGAGTACGGCCCAGGTCGGAGGAGAAAAGAGTGGTTGATGCTATCACGGAAAATTAAGTTATCTTATGCCAGAAATTGTGAAAACAAAGAAGAAAAAAAAGCCATGCTATTTTAAGTCTTCCACTCTACAGAGATCATATTCAGCAAGGTGCCTCTACAATTTGATTAGAAAAGTTTAAAAGGTTGCAATAGACCACAGAGTATTCGCAAACTGGAAATGAGCCGGCTTTCAGAGCAAGGGCTAGAAATACCTCGTTGAAGCAGCCAGTCTTTCTTGCACCTCAGACATCAGAAACTATGGGCTGACACATGGAGTTTTATGTCTGCGAAACATTTTCTGAGCTAACATAATTATATTTGAAGTTGTAGCATGATATAAACTGCTTTTAAGCCCCATAAAAAGCTTGTGGTGGTCTGCACAACAAATCTCTCTAGTGCTGTAAGCCAGGTATTAGTCAAGAAAAAATGTTTTGTTTTAACCTTTCCCATCGAATACTCAGAAATTTAATCAGGATCACCCACTTTTTTCCATATGCATTTTTAATGTCCAGGACACGTCACATGTCATGGGAAAAAAAAATTGCTGTCACAAATATCAACTAGTTCTGGGTAAGAGCTATTTCTCTAGGAACAAGGGCCCCATCAGTGCTGAAAAAATACCTAAATACAGCCACGTGCAATAGGGAAATTTGCTCCTATTACTTCAGACTCCTGGGATCAGGACACCAGGTTAGTCATAAATGCTCTCTGACATTAAGTTTTCCAAAGATACCAAAGCTTTGACTAGTAAACTGTAAATTTATGAAGACCAGAAAACCCCAGCAGACAAAACTGAATCTTTAGGTTAGCGGAGGCAATTCCTGTGATATCATTTTATTAGCCCCTTACTACCTCACAGCTCAGTCAGCAATGAGCATCCAAACTGAAGCAGTATCTCCCCATCGGAAAGGATTTTGTAAGGAGCTGTGTGAGCAATACAAAAAAGAAACCCATATTACACAAAGCTAAGTATGATAAACTACATCATTCCTCTCTTTTTTTTGCAACCATATCTCTTCCTGCAAAGTTTCTAACTCAAAGACAAGAGAGAATTTGCAAAGGCTCGTGTCATGACCTGAGCTTAAACAGAAGACACACGAATGGCAAAGGCAAAATACCCAAAGCAAATACAGCCACAGAGGCAGTAAAAAGCTCCATAAAGCTGGAACTTGCTCTTGTGGACGGACTGCACCTATTGCTGCACATATTTAGGGGCAAAGCCTGCCACCCACTCCCTTTTTGCACCCTACTTTAGGCTTCAAATTCGGTGCCATCCTTTCTGCTGCCACATTGGCACTGCTGCCAAGGAGAGCACGAAATGCCAGGAAGCGTTCCTAGGAAGGGAAGACTTCTCTCAGTCCCGGCCAGCCAAGCCAAGCCGTGCGTGCTGGGGTGACCGTGGTCCTGCCTGTGCTTGCGAGACCCCAGGGCCTGGCCTGAGCCCCCCAGCACCCTCCTCTGCCTCACCTGGGGGAAAGGTGTGCACGCGCAGCGGTAACGATGCTCCAGAGGAACTGCACAGGTACGGGGAAAGTGGAGCCTCGCACCGCAGGTAATCGTCTGCGGTCCTGCTCCGTCCTGCCACTGCAACCCGGGACGTGCTCCCCGTCTCTGAAAGACAGTCACCAAATAAAGATGCTATCTGACCAGCAGTTAACAACCAGCTTGTTAGCTAATAGCCTGAGGGAATCTGAGGGCGTTTTATGCTCTAATACTCTGTTCATTAACTGTAGTAACAACCAATTTCAAGGTGATTATTGCTATTATAAGCTATGATCAATTTTTTAAACATGTTTCCATTTTTTTTTTCCAGCCTAAAGCTGGAGCATTAGAGCAAGGGGAGCAGCTGTGTTGAGAATTAGACTTTTCCCCAGATTAATATCTGATTTTCCATCAAAGAGAATACAGGACACATTCTGTTAGGTTTCTAATCGTTTCTACCATAAACCTCCACCACACTGAAATATGATCTCTAATAATTTTTAGTTTGAACTTCCTATACATAATCCATCTGACTAGATGGTCCTCAGCAAAAGCCGTTAAAGCAATTTGTTTCACTTACGTAGAGGAATAAATCAGTGCTTAATTATCTGTGGTTTATTATTAACAGCACTGGTGAGCTGACCATATGCCATGACTTCATCTTTTCACACAGAAAAATGAGAATATACTGATTGTTTTTATTATGTCTTTCAACACTCAGTCAGTGTTCCAATGAAATGAAGACGGAGAGTTTTGCAATGTTACTCAATGATAAATAATAGTATACTGCGATTCTTTGCCCTTGCTTTTAGGATTCGCCTTTATAAGCTCTATTACTGGAAATACTTACCAGCATCTTTTACAGCAGGAGAAGACATAATTATAACTTTGGTTGTTTCCAGGAGATATATGATATGTAGCCCAGTACGTTTCTTCGTGGGCCTTCAAATATACTGGCTTCAAAACATGGCATACGTTCAACTCCAGAATACTTGAGATACAGTATGGATTTAATGTAAAGACCAGAAAGACACACCTTCCTGATTTTTCAGACTTAATTGAGTCCATGCTGCAAACCCTTATGAAGTCAGTACAGTACCAAATAACACAGGTTTTGATCCGCTGCCAGGGCAGCCTTAAACTCTTTAGTAGACACAGCGGCAAAATAAAACTTTCTTGAAAACATTACGGATTGATGAACTGCTTTGGCATGCGTCCAGCTGCCCAGACTTCTCTACTCCAGGTAGACCCAAAATGAACCAAAGGTTCGTTGAGATGCAGACCTCTGAACCACGGTGGCAGGCAGAGGCACAAACTCAATTCAGCGAATAGCAGGTGTTCTACATTTGTTGCAAGAGGAGCGGAGAGCCTTCAAATTCAAAGCCAGCTACGAAGTTGTTCCCTCTTGGGAACAGGAAAAGACTGTCTTGCATCCAACATGCTTTTTGGAAAGGTGTTGAGCTCTTTAAACACGCAGAGTTAAGTAGAAATCTCGGAAGTGCCACGGAGATGCAAAGTGCCCATCAACCAACAAGGCCAGGGGAATTAGCAGGTTCTCGTGAAAAATCCAGACAGGGCTCTGTCCCTTTGCCGCCTGTGGTTTAGATCCAGCCCCCTGAGCGGCACCCCCACGCCACCTCCGCTCCGGGGGCTGTGAGGTCCTGATGGGCTGTGGCGGGAGGTCTCCCACACAGGAGCAGAAGCGGTGGCCTCACTCCTACGCCCACTTGTGTCGTCCATCAGGCCACCAGCTGGGAGCCCTGGGCTGCCTGTGATTCGCACTGGAAAAGAGGTCAGCTGATCCCCAACTCTTTTTCGGCTAGGAACAGGATTTCTGGACCAGAGAGAGACCCTGATCATGAACAGGCATTTTAGGGGGTCATGACCACTCCTGTGTTATGTCCTATTTAGAGCACTACTCACCAAAGTCAAACTATAGATTAGGAAGAAAAACAAAAGCTCTGCAAATTCAGGGGTTCATTTGTGATAATGGAGAGAGTCGCGGGTTCATTTCAGCACACAAAATGGAAGCTTTCCATCTGAATCTTTCTCGAAACCTTAGAACTAAATTGGCGCCACATCCCCAAATGTGGGACAAAGCTGTGACAAATCCTATAGCTTTGGGAAAAACATTTCCTTTCACGCACGCTTTTTCTGGCTGTTCGTTCCCTGCACAAAAAAAACCAAATCCCACCAGTTTACCAACTCCACTGCGAGGGCCAAGATCGAGAAGAACGGGAACCACATCTCTTCTGCTCTAACACCTTCAGGCTTCCTGTCCCACAGCACAGAGAAGATGCTGTGCGGGCAGAAACCGCAGCACTACTTTCTAGCTCGTTCACTCCTGTGTCACCAAACTGAGATCCTTCATCTCCCTCTCCCGATGTGTGTTTCACGATTTAATCTCCCCCTCACCTGGAACTGCACTGGGACCACCTGCTCCTTTCTCTCAAGGGAGGGTAATGACTTTTGTTCGGCCTGAAGCAGCACCCAGAGGAGCTGCTCTCCTTGTTAATACAGGTGTGGCAGAGGGGGATACAGGGCCAAACATCAGGGCTGTTTGTACAGCTAAGGCTCTTGTTCCTCCAGGGAAATTTCCCCCTTCTCCCTCCTCCTCCTCCTCTCAACACCAGCCCCTTGCTCACTCCCAGCTCCCTGACAGCCTCCTCAGAGGGGACACCACTGGATTTTCTTGGTTGATTCCAGATTCGAAGCAACCATGTTCCCTCCCCAGGTAAGACTCTGTGAATGAAACATCTCTTGACAGGGCAGGAGTGAACGTAGCAAATTTCCCCTTACTTCCTCAGGACCCTTGAGCTCTCAGCATACAGCACTGTACTTTTCATCTGGCTGTGGTCCAGGTTTTAGGCACAGAGGGTGGCAGAGGTGAGCGGCAAATCTCCATTCCTGCAACACGATGGGGGCAGGAGATGGACGGGGCATTTACACTCTCCTCCCTATTTTTTCCCACTCTCCATCGCCACACTCAGACCGGGGACATTCTAGTTCTTCTCATCCTCAGGACAACAAAATTCCAATCAGCCCACGCAGCCAAGAAGCCTTGAACCAGACCCCTTAAATCAGTGTTGTAATCAGGATGTAGATGAACAGCCATGTGCATCAGCATCTATAACCTCTGTACCTCCAGCCTGTTTGCTGTCACAAGTCATTCGTTTGAGGCTTCTGTGGAGACTTAAAGAACCATTTGCAACTTGTTTTGTTGCTTTTTTTCCCCTTCTTAATTGGCTCTGGATAAACTCTCAGCTGCCTGGGCAACTCCAGTCTTGTGACAAGGGGAGGAACAAGTTAGCCTTGCCTCTGGGCATGGCTTTATTTCCAGAAAGGAAGGCAAGAGGCTGCACTAACACAGGGCCTGAGTTGGCAGGAGAGTGGTAAATCATCAATCCTTTTCAGTTTGTTGAAAAGATTTCACTTGAAGGAAAGACACAACCCAACACCTGCGAGAAGTAATTTGAACGGTGCAGCTCATCCATGGATCTCAAAGGGCAAAGTGAACGGAAATGAAATACCGCACACCAAGGCACGATCCCGTAGGAGGCACTGTAAACATGGGTAGACTGCACAGTAAACTGAGACTGGATCATCCCATGGCTTACCTCAAGACACTGCAGCTCCAGAAAAACCAGCAGAGCATTTAAACACACATGCAACTTGAGAACGGCAAGCTCCAGTGGCAGTACAAGTGAGACAACGTCACGTTAAATGGGATGCCACTCGCAGGATGAATACTCCTAAGTGCTTTGCTGGATCAAATTCTGAGATGCCTGGCCCTCGGTACCCATTCTAACTATATTTCCTCTCCACACAGGCATTACGAATGAGATCTAGTGGTAGGATTTGCTCGGGAAAAGGGAAAAGGACCTACATGTGGCACAAAGAGGTATTATCCCAGAGTCAGGTGCATGCAGCTTCATTTTTATTTTTTTTTTTAGTATTGGCCAAATGGAAAGGGAAAGGTTGTTTCTTCCAAAAACTGTCCACTACCCATTTCTGTCAAATATTTTGCTCATCTCTTAATCATCACATTCATCAGTTGCTGGATTTCCTCTCTTTTTCCATGGCTCTTGGCACCCCTGTGTGGTACTACTGGTTCATGGCAGCAGCACGTTAATCTCTAGCTGCCAAGTGCTGTTGGCCAGCACCCTAAACTTTTGGGTGGTTCTTCACTCTGGCAAAAAGAACAGTTTCCAATGTAATCAGGTCATCCATGAGCAAGGGAAAAAGAGAAATGGAGACTGTTAACACATACATATATAGGAGTGATATATCAGCAGAGAAAGGGTGTCGAGGCCAGTTCCCCAGCTGGTGCAAATCACTGGATCATCAGTGAAGACCACAAGGCTATGTGATTCACTGCAGCCTAAGACCTGGTCTTAATTTTCCTCAGCCCAGGTTCTATGATTTACACTTGTGCTGAGCAAATGACACAGGGTGTCAAATGCTATCAAGCTGATTGATACTGTAAACCAGGAATAAACGTGCACAAAATACAAAGGCGGTGAAGAATCAGGCCCCCTGTATTCATTAACAGCCCTGCTTCCCATGGGACAGAGCTGATACACTGCTCCACGCTTCCAAGTGATGGAAACAGCTCGGTGTCATCTCTGCTCCTGCTGACCACCCCTGAGTTTGTTTCTCCTCCTCCTCCTTCTCTTACCCCACAAACTCCCTTGTTACAGCCCTGCCCACAAAAAGATATTTTACAAAGGAATCTTCCAAATCTTCCCTTCTATGCAACAGGCCAAATCCTGCCCACAGTTAAGCCTTTGCCAGCCCCATGTAATCAGATTTAGCCCTCCTCCCTGCGCAGAGAGCACACAGATGTGAAGATAGTCTGTGGCATATCCTTGCAAAGTGTGCCCTGTGGTTTGTGAGAGCATCCGCCAGCCAAAAAGAAAATCATCTCTGGTATTAGGCTAAAAATGCCTTATCTGGTGTAATTCAGCATGATGACACTTCAAGTCAATGTAGATGGAGCCATTTACTCCAGATCAGTATCTGGTCCACTATGTATAGATTCAGCTCTTAGCAGTCATGTATCCACTAATTCCTCTGCCATTTCCTAGCTATATTCTGATCAGCTTGCTTGGGGCTTTTTTCCTCCTATAGTAAAGCTTGCTCAAAGTGCCTCTGTTCCAGGGCACTCTCTTTGAAATATGTCTTAGCTTCCAAGGGTAATGAACTCTTTTATAATAAACGCCTAGCTATAATGTGAACAATACTTGGCTTCCAGGAACTGCCTTATAATTACACGGCTCAGTATTGCATGTCAGAGGTTTGCTTCGTCTTTAATATTTTATGAAGAAATTCAGATTCTGACAGTAAAAGTATTTAACCCAGAGGACCTAGAACCCTGACTATTATTTTGTAAAGTAGCCATCCTGCTACACTTTCGTGCACCACCATTATCCCTGGTGCATACTCACACTCTTTGATACTCTCTAAGTAGACACAACCACATGCTGTCCAGATGGAAACCTGGCTGCATCATTACATTATATTGAAATAACCCAATACCACCTGTTTCTGCTGGGGTTTCTGCCAACGTTTTCCCATAAAACATTTATTTTGCTAATATTTTAGTTGGTCACCACAGAAGGACACTTGAAGCTAAAGATTTACCATGTGTGCAGCCACAAGGAAAACCCTTTGAAAAAAAAAAAAAAAGGCAACAAAGCTTGAGAATAGCTAATGCCTATTGTTTAAATGTGGATGTTCACCTAGGCACTAGGTAATAACCCTCTGCAGGGACTGCAAACCAAACACAGGTTTTTGGCAGGGTACATCAAGTGAGTTATCTTAACTGTGCTGATACTCACCTCTCATATAATTAAAGAAAAACTCTCATGTGTGGAGTGGGACTAATATACAATAACACTAATGAAAACCTGTTTTTTTTTTTTGTTATTTTTTCATATTGGTCTGTAATGTTATAGAACAACCAGTCTCCTTCACCTCCCCACCACCAAATAAAACTGGTTATCCTCAGTTATTCTGTAGAAATCAGAGAGGGATTACAACTCCCAGCCTGCTTGGGATGCTCAAAGTATTTATGAAATAACCTATAAAACAACAATAGGATTTCTGATCTGGAAATTATATATTTACAGACATTTTACTTTAAAAGAAAAGGCAAGAACCACTTGATTTACCAAAAGCATTTGATAAAAATCTTCCTAGCATGTGGTCACTCAGGTACCTAACTTTTATTTTTCAATGTTGATCTCTATACAAAAGTCCAAGCAGTAGCTGTACTTCACACTAATACCTTTATCTCGCATACACAAAATTTTGTGGAAAGAACAAGAATTAACAATTCATTACTTCCAGTAAATAATCTGGGCATCATTTACTACTATCCCATTTTAAAAGATTTGGTATTACAAAGGGAGAAGCAACAATGCCATTTAACTAGGATGACCAACAGAATGCCACAAATGACAATCAGTAAATCAGCAATGGGAAATGTTGCTTAAAATGCAGTAGATCAAATACATATAAAATATTTGGCAAACAGTACACACATGAGCAGAAGTAAGGATTTGATCCCAAAAAAATCCACAAACAGAGCAAAAGGACCAGCTAATGTGGTAATGCACATTTACAAATGAGAACTTCAGCTGTAAGAAAGCTACCTTACAGGAGGGAAAAAGCACAAGTTGGAAAATATAGAAATGTGATGGTTTTGTTAGAAATTTTGATTGAATGTATTTAATATAGCTCCAATTATATTAAATGGGAAATGTAACTGATAAAAGTCCACTGGAAAATAAAAATAAAAATAAAAATGAAAATGGAAATGAAAGTGGCTAAAACCAGCTTCCAGTTCGCTTGCTTGGATTAGCTCTAAATTTAGCCCTGGCCATTTTTATCACATCTGAGAAATGGAATATTTTTCTAAGTTGTAAAAGAACAGTACAAGAATTGAAAGGAAAGAAAAAGGGATCAGCCATGAGTTTGGCCCCGTTTTGTTTGTTCTTTTTTCCATTTTGTCTCTGTTACACATTCCATTCCCAATAAAATCACCCATTTACAACCAAATCACTGGCTGGTGGCACAAAAGTAATTTAAATTTTTGCCTGTTTTTAAAAGCCAACTTATAACCTGCAATCATTACAGTAATTGATTAAATATCACAAGCAAAGCAAAGTACCTATTTGACAGCTTCTATTCATGGTCACATACCTTCCCTGAAGACAGATAGTTATATAATTAAGCGATCCATTTCTCTGCATATATGCTATATACAAAAGAAACTGACACACAATGAATCCTGCTAAGCTTTTGTTCAACATATGAAATACTGGATAATCACCTTTTTTATGAAAGCACTTGACCTTTAAATTGATATCCCCCCCAAAAAGATGGTAATCACTGCTCAAAGAGATATTGAATGCACTGCTGCTAATCCAGAAGATCATTGCCCATTAGTCATTATTAGATTTTTTTTGAATCTAAAGGTGAGCATTTGATTATAACAAAGAGAAAAAGCAAATACTATTTAGGTTGCTGTGAATGCCTATACTTTTCTCATTGTAAATCACAGTGACAATCAGAGTTATATGACTGACTGTAACATGAATATCATTTACGAATTTGATCCCTACTCAGAGAGCAGCTTTAAAAGCTTTGAATGACATAAAGCAAGATTATCAGTGACAGAGCTTTTAAATATTATACATGTTGCCTGTATCACAAGTGTTTTTCTTTAGCAGCTGATGAGTATTATATTCTTTTGTATAATACATTGGAAGTATATTTCTTTTCCTCTGTTCGGGAAAAATACATGAAATATGCTTAAATGCAACAGATAAACTGAACAGCCTTCTGGAGAAAAAAAAAAAAAAGGACATAAAAAGCTATTTTTTCCTTTTATTGCATTTTAACTGTTTCCCTTTTTTACTTTTTACAGCGCATCACTAATCATATGCTGCATTCCCAAAATTGAATTTCACCTACGATGACAACTAGATGGATAAAAATCTGGCTAGATGACCATGCCCAGTCGTACTTTACCTGGAGGCCAGGGACAACTGGGTACCACAGGAGTCTACCCTGGGACCTGGCCTGTTTTACATCTTTATCAGTGACCTGGAGGAGATGATGGAGAGCACTCTCAGCAAGTTCGCAGACACCAAACCAGCGGGATCTCTTGATACACCCCCAGGCTGGGGCTGCTATCCAAAGGGACCCAGGCAGGCTGGAGGAAAGGGCAGAGAGTAACTGTGAAATTCAGCAAGGACAAAGGCAAAGCCCTGCCCCAGGAAGGAAGAGTTCCTGGACATGTTGCGCACTGAGGACTGGCTGGCTTCACAGGGAAGGAGTCCTTGGGGACAGCGAGCTGTCCTTGGGGAGAGGCTGCAGGAATGGGGTTTGTTCGGCTTGGAGACAGGACAGCTTCAAGGGACCCAGCAGCCAGCCCTGGCACCCACAAGGTGCCATCAAGAAGATGGAGCGAGGTTCCAGCAGCTCTATAACCAGAGGTTCAAGATATAAGAAAAAGCTTTTTACCTGTGAGGACAGCCAGACAGTAGCACAGGGAGTTTGCGCAGTCTTCATCCCTGGAGGTTTTCAAGAGGTGACAGGATAAAGCCCTGAGCAACCTGGTCTGATTTCACAGCTGAGCCTACTTTGAGCAGGAGGTTAGACTAACAACCTCCTGACATTCCTTCCAACCTGAATTATCCCTTGATCCCGAGATCCTAAACTGTATGTCTCTAGTAGTAGTAGCTACCTAGACACAAGGCGCTCTGCAAAGCAGGTTCCCATCGAGCTCTGGGGGAGCTGTGAGATTATTGAAACCCTCATGAGATCAGGCAAGGATTTTTAGCCACTATGGACTGATCTTGCCAACCCCTCCTTCCAAAAGGGACATTTCTTAAAGAACTCCTAGGTATGACCACCTGAAAGATGCAGGTAGTCTAAGCATTGATTTAAGACCCTAAATGCAAGCACCTAAGCTTATATCAAATGAGGATGAATCCAGACCTCAATCTGATAATTTTGAGAAACCGGATACTAGCTGGAGAACGGTGAAACATTAAAGTATTTAAATCAGTCTTACTCATGATATCAGTTTACACCAAGCACTGTCTTCTGTATTCCTTCAGTACATAATGTTTCCTACACAAAATATATAACCAAGAGCAGACCAGAAACTGTATTCTTACAATAAAAAGCTTCTCCATGCACAAAATTGAAAAATCTTTATGAAGGGGAAAAAAAAAAAAAAACACAGTATGCTTTTATACCTGTTTATTTTAAGCCTTTTGAACTGCATGGCTATTTCACAAAGGTATGTGTGACAGATTACCTATTGTTTTTTTTGCATTAGAGCTTACATTTAACATTCTTGGGCTTGCAGTAAAAATAATTAGGAAATTCTTCTCATATAAGAAGACAACCTAGATTACCTTAAAGGCCTGGCCTTCATATCTGGTCATCTGACACTTTTCAAGCAGTCCCTGTCTAATCAAACACTCCCGCTATTCTTCATGACTGTTTTGCCAATGCCTGTGCCCAGACAGACGCACAACCACCAAACTCAGCTTGCTCAGACCCGCTGCCACATTTGTATGTGAGACCTGATACCTGCCCAGCTGTTGTTTGTAAACCATAACACGGGACATGACACATTCAAATTTGACTCATTTTTCCTCCACAATATCTTTTGTTCCACACCTCCCAAACTCCCTTAGGACGCACTGAAATGCTCCCCACCAGCCAGTTCTCTCTGTGCTGCCCATGGTAGGCACTTCCATAGCCATCCTCAGCCAGAAGCCAAATTCCTCAGAAGCTGGTGGCAGCTGCAGTGGACCCTGATCTCCATCCTGAGATGAGGGTAATGGCCTGAGCCCCTTCTTGAATGAACAGAGGGAGGCAGGCTCTGACAGAGGGCCACATGTCTACCATAGGTGAGCTATATTACCCTACAGATGCCTCTTGCCACTGAGCAAAGGTGGAGACTGTACAGCTCTATCAGCTACACCTCCTTCAACAGCCAAAATTCAGTGATACTACTCTGTCCCATGGCAGGAGAAGTGACTGAGCTCAGACCACACAGGGTTGTTTGATACTAACCCAGAATTTTACTCCCTGCCCTTCACAAGAACTGGCAATCCTGATATAAACAAGTTTTCTAAACGAAGGCAATGCACTATCACTATGTAAGAGCAAAATCTAGTGGATGATTTAGGTATAAGCTGAATGCCTAAGGACAAAATTGTGAGTCCAAATCTTACTAGGTATCTTCCCAACAGAGCTGAAAGATTCCCCTTGTCTCTGAAGCTCTGCCTGTGTGTGTGTGTGTGTAGGGCTTCCCCAGTCAGAACAGCTCCGAAACTCTCTGGAAGCCATGGAAAAAACCACCAGACACATTTTTCTGGACTTGTAATGATAATTTGCTGCATGAAAGGTAATCAATATCTACAGATCCAAAGAGCACCTGGCACCATTGTGCTACAGCTGTTAAGAGTTCACCTTGAGGATAAAGCCTAAGGTGAAAGACCTCACCATCATTCGAAAATGATAAATATTTGTTGCATCGCCTCTTTGCAGAACTCATCATTATGCCTATAATTACTCTGCTTTGTCCCTCTGTGCTCTCTCCTGAGCAAGGGAGCTTTGTCCACAGACTTGCCCAGGCCCCTAACCTTGTAGGGCTTCTTGCCTATCTCCTCCCTCCAGATTACTCTTCGTAACTTTTTGTGTGATGTTTCCATGGAAAATTGCTACCATACAGACCACGGAGCAGCTGATGAAGCGGTTTATGTGAGACATCTATAAATAAAACTCTAATCTTATTTCATGTGTGACCCTATTGTACCAAGATCTCCATAATTCAAAATTTGCTTTAGTAAATATTATCATCGTTTATCTTTACTGAGGGTATAACCCAAAATGGGTAAGGTTTTACTTCTCTCTTATGAACAAAGTATTAGCACCACTACTATTTGTTGCGTGCAACAGCCTGTGCTTCACAATACTAGACTTTACAAACATCAGGTCAGTTTTTACCCAGAGGATGAGCAGAAGTTTTCATCTGTGGTACGACATGACAAGACCCTGGAGAGATAGTAGAAGTGTTTTGAAAACTTCCACAGGAAAGAAAAAAGGAGAATCTGAAATAATTTTTTTCATTTATGAATCCCTACAACAGATGATTCTGAATTTCATCATTTTATCCATAAAGTTTCTTTAAGTTTATCTTTACCTCTTTCTCTTTCTTCACCCACAGATTGCTCTTGCTCGGATCCCACCTGAATTCCCCTCAGTCAGATCCCTTCCAGCCCATAGCTGCAAACATAAATTGAGTTATGCACAAGGGAAACAAGAAATGCAGGCGAGCAAACAGTCACAGTAAGAAGCACTCATTAAACTCTTCTGAGAGAGCAACTCAGATGCTGAAAGCACTCACAAACATGGTTTTGTTTGGAGAAATCAGCAGTACTGAGAGATAATGATGATGTTTTAAATGAGAACTACATATATCTCTGCATACAGCTGGGTTCCTTTTTAGTTTTTAACTGCACCTCACTCGGTTGAGATGTAAAATTATATGCAGTGATACAAAAATGTAGTAATTTCCTGTTCAAATCCCCAAAGAGCCCCTTTGCATTTAAAAGCAAAATGAAATCACCTTACCAAGCTAATTTATTATTTACACCAGTTATTCAGATATTTGTCTATTTGCAGGAAAAAAAAATTAAACATGGCTTTATTTTGGTATTAAAACACTTGTAAAACTTAGCTGAGAAAACATGGATAGAATCGGATAGAATGACACACTTGTCTACATTCTGGTATCACTGTCAGTTTGGTTTAAAATCAGAGCTGTGACAAAAAATTTCCTGTGTTTGCAGAAGGAGAGACTATGATGCTAAGGGGAGGTTTGCCAATGTTAAGGAACACTAAGTTTTCCACTCCAGATGTGTAAGACTGTTTCATTTTCTTCCCATGCCTAATGCACGATTCCCCCAAAAATTCAATAAAAACTCCTCCCACAACCTTCATATCCTAGGTACTCGGTTTTTAATGGGATTAATCCATTTTTAGCGATGCCTTTTCTCTTTACACTGCCTAAAGTGAGTCAAAACAATTACCAGAACAGCCTATCTTTTCAACAGCTAAAGCTGGAGCAGTAAATCCCACCCAGAACCGAGGAAAAGGTCAAACCCAACTAGCAACCAAAGACAGTAGCAAAACCACTACAAATAAATGTGCTTTGAAATATATATATATATATATATATACATACACAAATAGGCAACATCACTATGCTCTCCTCTTACATAGCCCTCCAGCTACTGTATCAGTAAACACTTTTAGAGGCCTGAAAGACACAGAAGATGCAACCTCAGGTCTCTTCTCACCATCAGATTAGTCAAAGTTGGTAAAGAGATCCAGCTACAGAAACATAAGTTTTACATAGCGTTTTAGGGGGAAGGTAATGTTTTTTGGGGAAAAATGGATGCCACCCTTCCCATAGAACAAGTTAAAATAAATCCAGAGTGGCCACTTATCATTATTATTATTGTTGTTGTTGTTGTTGTTGTTGTTGTTACTGTTATTATTTTATAGTGCCTGTCAGACCCAGCAGCTGAGCTAAGCACGGCACTGCCGACATCAGTGCCATCCCCACAACAAGGGGTAGGCACCAGAAGATGAAGGATGCAGGACATCACCGGGAACTGACAGATGCTCAGGGACACTGGGTAAAGGTTAATAGAATAAACGGGAAGCAAAGGACAGTCGAGGGTAGAGAAGTGCTGTAGGAAGTAGAGCAGGAAACAGAGCAATTACAGGAAATGCTCTGGATACAATATGAAATATTTATCTTTTCTGGTTCTTCTCATGTTTCCATATAGCCTCAGTAATCCAGACCAGGACCCTTTGGTTTAGATGCTATTTATTTCCAGGGACGAAAGCAGCTGGTGTAAACTCTCCTGTAGCCTTGAAACACAGTTATCACATGTAAGCGGCTAAAAAATGTGGCACTTGAAAAAAGAGGTGCAGTAGGGCATTTAAAGGCACAGTATAACCAGCCATGGATTGAAAATCGCTTCACGTTAGCAATCTCACAGGGGATAATAATGCAGTAATGTTAATAATGGATCTATTAGGGATTCCTGACTGCAAATGCACAGCCATGCGTTCTTCTGCTTCTGCCGGGGCAATCTCAGCTGAAGAAGGTCCTTCCCTGCTACACACACAGCCCTCTTCGTAAAGGATGGGAAAGCAGCCGCGCAGGACATAGTTTGCGTGACCTTTTTGAAGCATTTTACAGATAACCTTTTCCAGGGCCTGATCCAGCCCCTACATGCTAGCAGATAGTAGGTAATAGATGTAACATTACTGAAAAATATCAGGAAATAGACGCCCTTAGATGTGTTCATAAATGCATTCTCATAAATGAAAACATGCTTTAAAACTCTTCTGTCCTTTAGCAGGAGCTTTGAACAAAGAGCCAAGACTTCCCCTCACGTCAACATGTTCGTACGTGCAGAATTTGGACTGACCTTACTACATACATGTGAACACACATAAGTAAGAAAGTCCCATTTCTGACCCCACTAAAATCTCCTTTATGCTGCAGGGCCAAATTCTTCCCTTAGTTAGGCCCGTGTACCACTGCAGTACTCAGTCAATTCAGTGGCCCCACACTGCCGTCATCACTGGTGCAACGCAGGAAACATATACAGTGAAACGCTGCTCTCCACTCCCCTTTTGGAGAATTTATTAGCTTATTTATTGATGTGCTAGCTATGGGGCCAAGACCATCGTGAATGCTTGTATAGAATCAACACCTTTCTGTAACAGCAGGGTGAATGAGGAAATTCCTGGTTGTTAAACAGCCTACATCTGTAACAGCAGACTAAAACAATCTCTCAAGTAAATGTATTCCTTGATCTAAAAACACACATTTCACATGATATGAATCAATTGTCTTCACTCTCCAAACACAAACGACTGTGTCCTACACTCATTTACAGTAGCGTTAATCCAAAATAACGCCACCAAGTCCGTTGAGGTACTCCAGATTTACACTGGTGTGAGTGAGAGCATTTGGCACCCAGTACCTACGGCTGTAGATCCTCAGCTGGTGGAGATCATTACAGTTCTTTCAAGTCAATGCCTCTGAAATTAATGTAGTTACGCTGATTTACACCAGGTGAGGATCTGCCTTGTGGTTTCTGGTTTTAAATTCTCTTCCTGTCAGCCGTCTCATTCCAAAATGGTTTCAATAGACAACTTCTAGCCAGAATTTCCTCTGCTATTTATAGGATTATCTCAAGAGTTTCTACGATAATCCCCATATTTCCATCTTTGTATCAGAGCCTATTCCAGGGCTGTATTACAGCCAAAATATTCACATATCCAGATGACACCGTTCCTTCCTCCTCTTTTCCCTTCCCTATTTGGGGTGATTATACGGAGGGGAAATGGCTCACACGGCCAGATCCTCAGCTGGCATAAATCAGCATAAAATTGACATTAGTGATTTACATCATTTAGCATTACAGAAGAAAAGACTAAAAAGAAAAAAAAAATAGTTTTTACCAATGCAGTTTAAAATTAGTAACAGTTCTTTATAATAATATTGAAAGAATATTAAAATGTAACCCATATGTACACCTTTGATGTGTGTTTTATTGGCTCAGCTAGGCATCATTTCCAGCTTGGAATGACAAAGCTTCTTGCTGTTTTGTTTAATAAAATCCTCAGTGATTCTGTCCCTAAATAGTCCATGCTTATTCAACATAATTCACCTCGAGTATACTTAAAATACAAAAACTAGGTCTTTCACAAACAAAACTTATTCTGTCAATTTCACACTTCCTTTTCATACACCAAAATGTTAAATTCAACCTGTTGAAATAGGTCAGGTTTAACAGAATTTCAACTTGCTGTACAGAAGTGCCACAGGGGATCTATAGACATTAGTTCTCATTCACACTCCAGAAATCGTCTTACAGTAAATAATTTACCATACAATTTCCTATTGATCCATCTAGTCCTGCTCTTATCTGTCATTTCCTAACGTCCATGTCCATTTACAAACACTTTTATTCCTCTGCTGGAGAGCTAGACTTCCTCTATGCTGAGAGCAGGCCCTTGTAAGCTAGCAGGATCTGATCAACTGTGATACCCTACACAAAGATCTTAATTAATAAAACAGCCTGGATCAGAAGAAAGCTGCACACACAGTGGAGAGAGTTGAAAAGTAGAATTCCCTGCAGGGACGGACTCAGAGCCTGTGCAACCCTTCAGAGAATCAAAGCAATCTGCATCACAAGCACATTTCCCCCGCACAGAAGTGCTTGCAGGAGCTGCCACTTTCCACCAGTATACAAGCAAAAACAAAGGAGGTAAGGCTGACTATTGTGATTTCCACTTGTTAGACTTGACATCTTGACACAGTCTTTTGGGGAGATCCGATAGCCAGTGGCAGAGACTAAGTATGTAGGAGAAGCTACGTATTACACCAAAGGCAATATTGAATACAGGCTCTTGCAGCTCTCGCAGGTCAGCAAAATGAAAGCCTTCCCCCACCACCACCACACACGCTTCCTTCCCCAGGGCCAAACAGGTTGGAGTAACATTAGGCACTCCTGGCCTGGAAATTAGTTGTTATGTGCTTGCGGGGGCAGGGGGGTGGTGTAAGGGCAGATCTCATTTCAAATAAATATGTTTCCTCCTTTCATTTCCCCTCACCTTCCACATAAGATAGCAAACCAGGATATCAGTATTCAAAGTCCCCGTTAAAAGATTTAATTTTGTACAGTTTATACTACTTGAAATCAGGTTATTGCTTTATCTTTATGGAGATGAATCCAAATTGAAAACAGAAAAACTGGAGGAACTGTGCGGATGCCAGACTTACAACAGCAGATATTTAAGTGAGAATAGTGTGGGTTCATACTTGTAGTCTCTTACTCAGCCTACAGAGCGGTGAGCCAGCACATGCAGAACTCCAGTGAGGCTGACGAGCAATGGCCAATACATTCCTACAGGAAAGGCACCCGTGGTCTTCTGTGTTTCCTCTTTCTGCTGCTCCAGCACAGGGTAAATTCATTTTCTTTTCACTTACTGGGACAAAGTCACTCATTCTGTTGACCTGATTGGAGTGAGACCAGGGATAATTTGGCCCAAAACAAGCAATGACACACAGCAGGATTATTTCAGGGTGTAACTTTTGGCTATGGTTGCTTTCTAAAAAATGTGTAATACTAGTCAATAACAAGACGAAGCTCACTATGCAAAATTCAGCGCCATTCCAGACAAAGTAATGATTTATACCACTGTATAAGATGTATATACTTCATTTACAAGCCGCTTCTCCTTAGATGCTGTTATGTAGCTTTATCATTATTATTAGGTAATGGGATATTAAGGATCAAAGGTTTTAAATCAATAAAACTAATCCAGTAAGGAACATGGGCAAGACGGGGGGTAATATTGCTAGCCTGCTGTCTGAAGTGTTTGAGTCAAAACAGCTTGCCAGAAAGGAGATCCTCAGAAATCCCTGTGAACTACAACTGAAGTAGCTTGGTAAAAATCTAGGCTGGAATTTTGCAAAGGGTATGCAGTTATGATATAACAGGTTATCTCTGCAAACACTGTGGGTAAAATCTTGATCCCACTTAACGCAGACAGCTACTGACATCAGGGGAGCCAAAAATTCATCTCATGATAAAGGCCAAAGGCAGACCAGCACACAGTGTTGTTAAAATCCCATTCTTCATGTTCAAGAATCAAGTAAAAAGCTTTCTTTTCTCTGAATCTAAAATCAACCCCTGGAAATAACACATTCAAATGGCTATGATTAGGTAGAGTAAGAATTCATTTTCTAGTACTAAGTGAATAATTCACAACAAATATTACCCCAAGTTTTAACGCTGGCTCTTTCTATGACGAGTGATGAAGATTTGCCTGGAAGTGTTTAGTTGCTGCCTCTTTTTCTAGCAGGAGGCGACCACGCAGCAATCATGTGGCATTCTCTCTGCCTGAATAAGCAGGTAAACACCTAAGCGCAAAACTTAATTCTAAATTAGGTCATCGGAACTGACCTCTCCATTCACTAAACAAGGAGCCTGGCCAGACTGGCCTTTTAATTTTCATATCTGAGGATTTCTGCAGGAGCTTGAAGAAAATTTTAGGACACTGAAGTTTGCTGAATAAAACAAGGGTTGTGGACAGAACATTGCTAAGTGAACAGAGAAATTTATGTTCCAAATTTTTGGACGACATGCCCAAATCCATTTTTTGATAGACTCATGTACACAAATATAACACTGAGCAGGAATGAGACACATTTAACAACTATCGTACTCAAAACGTTTACAAGAATATTTACACCATTTATTACAAGTGAACAGAGGAGGTCACAGTGAACAAGGATGAGCACAAACGTGCATGGCCAGATAGATCTTCCCCATTATCATCACACTTAACAACATCATTGTGCCACAGGTGTGCTAGGAATCAGCAAGATCCAGCAGAAATCTTCCTTTTTCCTCAACATTGCACACTTGCAGATTTAGCAACGATGAGCCCACAAAACCTACATTACTTGTTTTTTGTTTTTTGTTGTTGTTTTGTTGTTGTTGTTCCAAGTCAGTGGCTGGGACTACTGAGAGACTAACAGATTACACTCAAGCTACGGAAATGAGTCCATTAGCTCTGCAATGAGTACTTACATGTGTCCATGTGTACTGGGATCCTCGTCAGGCAGGCTTTGAAATAAGCACTGAAACCACCCCTTTCAGACAGAGATTTCGGATTAATTCCCACTAATGATTTAGCCAAGAAAAACCCAGCACGTGCAACTCCTCAGCCTGCTCAGCCACCTCTCCCAGTGACCAGCTAATATCTGTGGTCAAACTATAATATTTTTCCTCAAGCTTTCTAACTATAGGTAACTAATTAATTCACAGAAGGTTCGTTAATTATGTAAAGGAGATTTTTTTAACTCTACAAACGTGAGTGTCCTTAGAGAGAAATCACAAAAATCTTAACCACTGCAACATCCAAAGAAAATCATATCACAGACAAAAGTATTTTATTTCTAACAAAAATATGAAGAACTTCAGATTAAAATACTTAAATGTTTGTAAATATGATGATCTGAAGAAGCAAAAGTGAAATTAAAGTGAATGCCTGTTATTTTACATAAACACAGACATTAACACCAGAAGCATGCAGACACTAAGAAAACATTCTCCGAAAAACAGGGTCTGATACAAACTAATTATCGTTAAAGCTTCTGGAAACTTGAAGTAAAGGGGATTCTCATACTGATATGTAAAATGCTACAAAAAAAGAAAACAAATACAACACCTGACAAAACCACATTGTCTCAACTAAGTGCCCAAAGGGATGTGAAGGACATTAATTCTGGCCCAACTGCTCCACAAATGAGAAGGTTTAGGGTCTCTAGCGCTGCAGGCAGCAAAACCTGAGGGAGTGAAACAACAGCTCAGAACTGGCCAGAGGAGTGGGCTGGCTTGAACACCACCACTTTCTGCAGACTATTTGTTAATCCTAATTACACTTGGATTTCCTTTGTGAATTTCTTCGGGATAGCTAACAAAGGGATCTTTGTGTATGTCCAGCGTTTGAACTTAATGTCCAGGGTGTATCGGCTAGTGCCGTGGATCACATGGCATCGTTACTAGAACCTGCATAAAAACTGCATTACAAAGCTAGCAGCTATTCAAGTATTCCTGCAAAGGAGGAATAGCACTGACATGCTAAGAAAAAGAATTTCTAAGTAGGACTGGTCAGGAAATATTTTTTGTTCCAGCACACTTTTTTCTTTTTTTCCTTTTTAATTTTCCACAGAAAAGTAACAACCCACATGTTGAATTATTTTTCATTTGGGTTTTTGTTTTTCACCACGGATTTGATGAAAAGCATTTTTCATTGAAGAAGACATGTCAGCTTTCTTGGAAAAAAAATGACAAATTCTACTTCTAAGACTGTATTTTTTAACACAGTGCTATCTCATGACCTTCATAATATCTGATTACAAGATTTAACTACCATGGCATACATCTCAAATAATACAAACAAACATACAAAGTATATATTTTGTCCTTCATGAATATTCCTGCAAATAATAGTCATTCAAATGCTGGTGGAACGTGAGCACAAAAAGGCAGATTTTTGGCTGCTATAAATCAGCACAACTTCAGTGAAGTTTATGGAGTTACACACGTTTAGACTAGATTAAAATCTGCCCTCAAGATTGAATCACACATGAACACAGGCAAATCAAAATACACTTTTTTTTAATTCAGTTACTCTGAAGAGAACAAGTATTTCCTCCCTTTGATCATGTTAAGTAAATGTGGTCCAACAGAACAGAATATTATGTTCTTCAGCAGAAAATTTCACCGATTAATTGGCACTGGAGACTGAGCTGAAATTCTCACCGACTTTGCAACTCCGAAGTGGCCATTTTTAACCTTTCAGAGTAGCTGCTGAGTTGCCGCTTCAATCTGCCCTTGCTACCCCTGCATAATGTAACCGAAAAAGAACAAAATAAAATAAACACAACATGGGCTGAAACAAAAGGCAATTAAACACTCACTCTTCAGTTCTTGGCGTTACTGGGCTGGTCAGGAAATGAAACCATTGCTGTAGGAATTTGAAGTGGTGAATATACAGGGAAGGGGGTCAAGGTTTGGGGTGGCTTCCTCTCCCTTGGCACTGGGAAACCAGAACCTTGTATCACTGCCCCAGCTCCGGATGCTGGGTAAGTGGCTGGTAATGGATGGAAACACAAGAGAAAACGGCACTTCCTAAAGAACAACTAGAGAAAATACCACAAGAACGTTGCTTCTTAGGGTGATCCACAGCTGTATTTTGTAGAAAAATATCCAAGTGATGGAAAATGACCTCCTTATATTCCATTTTTTTTAACTATGTGTAATCAAACACAAAATTGAGAAGCTTCCGGGAAAGTTGATGTTATAAGCCAACCACAGAAAAAGTCGCATATGCACACACATACACCCCTAAACAAAATATACTTAATGCCACAAAAAGATGAAAAAATGTATCCTTATCTAGGATAAAATTATTCCCGTAAGAATATGAGAAATAAGTCACACCATAATGAAAATGACTGGAGGAAATACAAAATACGTTTATGCTGTATCACACACATGTTCACTTGCTTTAGTCATTTCCTTGGCCCTGATCCCACAGCGGGACCGAGAAGGACAGACAGCTGTCAGCGGGCTGGTCCAGGTACATCAGAGCAATGTGACGCAGCCCCCACGATTCCCTCCCTCTCAGGCAGGCCAAGCGTCTCCCTCTCAGCTGCCTCAACGGGTTTCCTTACAAAAACCAGCCACGGCCCCACTTTTGGAGCTGCGCTTAGGCTGCGTCATTGCAGCTCTGTTCTCAGGGCTGGATGCACAGCTGGCTTTGCATGGCCACTTCAGCCGGGAGCTCAGAGCAGGGCTGGTAGCCCAAGCAAGTACACGCTATACTACCTGTAATGCAGGGGGCTGCAGAAGACAAACCCAATCATTCCATGGAGGCTGCCAGATCGCTATCAAGATACCCCCCTGCTCCTCCCCTTGAGCCCTCCAGGATGCTCAGAATAACTTCTCTTTTGGACTTCCTTCCTTCACTTTGAATTCACCCTGGGCTTGTCCCTCGCTCGGAGGCATAGGTGGGGGAGAAACACCAGCCTTTTCCTTTTCCTCTCCTATTTCTGCCCTCTCCCTTGGGAAGACCGGGTGCTAAACTCTCCCCTCCATCCCCCTCGGGTTCACACACTCCATCCCCAAGGCAGGAGATGGTGCGCTGCCCACCCGCCTAACGCAGCAGCCTTGCAGAGCTGCACAACACCGGAGGCAAGCAGCAACATTTTCACAGATGGATCTGGCCCCTGCATCCATTAGTGACAGGGCCTCACACCCCAGCCCCGCCACGGCCCAGCCTGGCACAAGGCAGGAGAGCTGACAAGCCGGAGCATCACAGAATTTCAGACACTTCCCATCTCTCTCCGGAAAGCTGCGTCGCCTGCTGCACGCCTTGCTCGGGTCAGACCCTGTCCAGGGGCTGGGCAGGCTAAACAGCCTGTTCCAGAAACACCCTGAGGTTAGTGAAATAACATCAAGAGGATGCTTTTCGATGCAATATAAAAAAAGAAAAATATGTGTTTATCAACTCGAACTAGCATATCCCATCTCTACAAATTGCCTTTTTCTTTAGGAACCATGTCCCATTCCCCCTTCTTTGTTTCTGTGGAACAGCAGCAAATGTGTGTATGGTAAGCCATAATGGAAATGAACTTCACAGACGTCACAGATCCCAACAGAGGCACACACAGCAAAAGACTGATTTAGTATTAGGTCATATATGGTTAGAGAGAGGGACCACAGAAGGGTGGGAAGTCTCTTATTTCTGAGTTTCGAAAGGAGAAAAAAGGCGTTCTTGGACAGGACCCACACGTATACCGGGTTCAAATGCTTGTATTGCTCCAGCTGATCCAAACACACTTCAGAAAAGTCATTTGATCACCCCCCATCTCGGTCCTCCTGCTGTTACATGCAGATAACAATCCCTCCTAGATCTGACCTTGACGGAGACTTATAAATGCTGCTGTAATAAAGTCCAGACAGCTCTCCCTGAGTGTCCTGCCTCGCGTCCATAGGCAATCTAATTTCCCCAGGGAGAAGCCTTGGCTCTCTGGCAGAGCTTACCCCCAAACTCCCTCTAGATACTGAATTCCCAACAGCAGCAGCCGTCGCTTATTTAAAGAGGGCCCTTACTGCACCTTCCTGGGAATAGGATGTCTACCCCAAACAAGCTCCTCTGAAAATCCCCACGACTAGCAGCAATAAGGAATTTCATAACATCAGGGTTTACCAGCTATAAAATTTTGGCAAAATAAATGTAGACATCTCTATATTCAGGGATTTTTTTCTTCTCTGCTTGCTCTAATTTTCTGCGAAAAACTGATTACAAAGTAGAAGTCTCAATGATGATTTTAACCGATCAGCTGGAGAAATTTAGATAAATTTGGCTTTTCATGGACTGCAGCTGTTGTTCTTTTCAGTGCCTTAATGCAATTTATCATTCAAATGTGTTGGCTTAGGAACGCTGCTCCAGTTTTCCTCTACCTCCTATCATTAATCCTAACAGTATGAATCCAATTTCATACGTTTGTTTCTTTTGTAATGTCCCACTTGTCTCCCCCTTGGTGTCTGCTGTGGTAGGGAGTTACGGTGTGGAGTCAGCTGCCATCTCTCTGCAGCTTTCATACGCTTTCCACAACAAATGGAAGATCTTTCACGAACTCTGCCAAAAGGTTTCTCAGATGAACAGTGCCAAGGCAGGGCATCCAACTCGCGGCAGACACGTTGTCTGGGTGTTATGGGTGACCCACAGCATACGGGAAACAGACTAAAGCCAAATCAAGTAACAAAAGTGACACCCCAGCCCCTTTACAATAAGTGAAAACAAGCAAAACAACAGTAAAATTTTAGGGCCCAATGAGAACAAAGTGGGCTGAAAGTAAAAAACTAACAAACAAAATGGAATTTTGTATGAACTTGTTCAGAAAGGACAGTTTTCAGGAGTAAACATACCTGGCAAAATGACACTGCCTGCTTTAAATTCAGCAGTACTTCATTATTAAAGATGACTATCTAGAGAAAGTTAAAAAGAATAAAGGCAAAAGCCCAACCATTTTAATTGCTGTAATGCAATTCATTATGTGGGTAAATATGCATCACTACATGGTTTTGCATCCACTTTAGAACTTGGGTTATCATTCCTGTTACTTTATTTAGTTATTACGCTGGGGAGGAAATGGGCTGTATATTCTTTCCTGCATAACACGATACCCACAACTAGTCGCTTACAAAACTTTCACAGAATTGTTGCGTAATCACCAAGCAAGTCACTCCAGACTCACCCCGTGTACCACAGAGGGAACCAGGTCTCTGGTTTCTGTTTTACACGTCAACTTGTTCGGTGCAAAGGCTTGCAAGGAAGCCAGTATCATCAGCCTGATTTTCAAAAGGCAGCTCCATTACAAGCGAACGAGCGCTCTGTTCTCTGCATTTATGTCATTTCACGATTCTAAGCTCAAAACTCAAAGTCTGGGGCTAGACTGAGAACTGGAATACTGCGAAGACTGGGTATGTTTAGCCTCAAAATCCCTTCCAAATTTCACCATGAGAAGCAGAAAAAGCCCCCCGCTCCCTTTAATGACTTTTCAAGTTTTCAATTTCAAGTCAAGATTTTGACTTGGAAAGAACTTCATGGAGATTTTAAAATATCTTTATAACTCTTTTTGAATCATTATCTTAAAGAACTCACATACTAATTACCAAGCAGCAGAAATACAAACACGCATAAGAAAGGCTGCTCTTGAGGTGCTACTGGTCCAGGCAGACGCATAAGGAAAAGGAAATTTCATGAGAAAGTCTGAGGTTTCAGAGCAGTTGTGAAAGCAGAAGTTCAGATAGTCTGGATGAGGTTCAGGCAAAAATTAATTAGGTGAGTTGGAACAGGAAAACTCTAAGCACAAGCTGAGCGAAGGGGGTGCTATGAAGGAAATTGCTCCTGTGCTTCGACAGAGCCTGGTACGGGAAGTCCACCTTCTGATCTATTCATCCCAGCTGGAGCTGAGCAGCAAGCGTAAGAATTTCTCAGGGCTCAACACGGAGCACTGGACTCTTTCAGAATTACCTATCTTTTTCTCATCTGAAACATGCTGCGACCAGCAAAAACATTATTTGTGAATGGGCCCATGCCAGGAAGTCTAGATCCAATACAGATTTAAATCCTGAAGTCTACAGCTGTCCATATGTGGATTTCATTCTTGAACCAGTCCTATTATTAGCATCGGCCACTGTGCTCCCCAAATTAAAAAAAAAAAAAAAAGTAATAATTCCATGAGCAACAGAGTGTGTGAAATCTGGTTTTCTATGGGTTTGGTCCTCATGGGAAGGTTCTCTCCCATTCAGGAAGATGTATGCTCTGACGAAAGCTTCTTCCAGTTTGGGGCACTTTCAAATGTTTTTTCACATGGACACTTTGGGATTTAATACAGCATGAGCTCAAACCACAGCCTTTTTCCCAGTGGAGATACTAACAGGGTCTCTCTCCTCTACCTTGCTGCCTTTATTTGATAAGGCATGTTGGAATAATGTATCTTTGAGACCTCTTTCTGCCACATTTCATTGAAATTGTCCACTAGGTTGTTAACAGGAGGACGGAGAAAGACACGTGCACTGAGAAAGCTATATTGCTTAGTCTTAGTTCTTCAAGTCAGGACTAAAGCTGTGTTCAGAAGAAAACTTGCAGCACTTTTCAGAAGAGTTTTCCTGAAGGCTACCCCGAGCCAGGCAAACTGGTCGTGGGTTAGGAAAGATAGCAGAGACCATGGCTGCACCCCCCTCACTCAGTTAACGCTCAAGAGAGGTCCTGGGGAGAGCACAAAGCCCATGCAAACAGCCATCCAGAGCAAAAAGCATTTGCTTAGCCCTCGACTGATCCAAACATCTCACTCCCACCACAAAGACTGTGGCAAGTGCACACACAGTCAGGTTCAAAGCCCAGGCTGCAGCTTCCCAGAAAAACTGAAATGCTGCCAACAGTCTGCTACTTCTTACCTTCCATTTGTATTAATAAAGTGTTGGGCCAGTTAATTATGTTAAAGCCTCACCTTAAGTATCCTCACACAGTATTAGGAGTACTTCTTACTGCAGATTCTTGAAGACTGGGATTGTCCATTCTGTAGGCATGTCCTTTCCATACAGAGCTGGTCTTAATGGCTCCTTTCACCTAATTTAGAGGTCTAAAAGCTCACGCTACTAGTCCAAGATGCTGTCTGTAGTCAAAGCAAAGAAGCACCCACTCACAGGTAGGTGGGATAAATAGCTGTCCAGAAATGTCAACTGCTGCAGAGGTTATGCAAAATGGTTACAGGACATGTGTCAATAAAGCTAAGGGCAGCACAGAGGGTCTGTACCTCTCTGCGTGCATAGGGAAATGAAGAATCAAAAATAATCAGCAGTCTTTACCCAGGCTTTCGCTTCTGCAGGGGCTGAAGTCCCCCCCCCCCAGTGGTACCTTACTAAATGATTGTGGGGAAACAAGTTGCAGGGCGTTTTAGCTCCCATCTTTGGCTTCTTTCACAAACAGGGCATGATCACATTTGTCCTGGTGGGCACACCCTGAAGTCCATCAATAGGACTTCGGCCTGAGCAAGGACTGCAGGCTTGGACCATGCCCTGTAAGTGAGTGACCACACACCAGCTCCCTTCCAGCACTCCCGTTTTCAAGGCACGTGGCTATGAAATATGAAAACAAACCCTTGCAGCTGCTTTCTTCATGTCCCCACTGCAGCTGCAGGGAGTGGCTTTTCAGCTCGGTGTTGCTCTAAAAGCACTTCAAAAGGAGGCCAAAAACAACTATATGCACTTTTGTTCACTTAAAATGTTCTCAGTTGTGTTATCAATCACCAGCTGAGGATGTGTACAGACTGTCAGTCAAACTATGCGCTATAAGCCCCGTGCCTGCGCCTTAAGTACACACAGCGGCTCAGCACTGGATGTCTTTCCCCCACGTGCTCTTACACTAGAGTCCATATGCTACTTTTCCTTTTTACTTAGTGTGAAATATTTCTATCCCTTGTTATTTAAAAATCTATATCCACAGGCTGGGGTTAAGTTAGCTGATTGTTAATTGTACAAATTAAAGGATTCATCCCTGCATGCAGGAGTTCAGCAGTAGAGAAAAGCTAAAGCAGTAGGAATATATGTAATTTACACCTTGAGATCTTTTTATGTCACCACTTATATAAAAGGCCATAGCGTACATAAATATGAAAAGAGTAAGAATCAGTCCCATGAAGGTCTTCCAGACAGATTTTTGACTGATGGATGGTCTCACCAGGACATTCTGGAGAGACACTGTGATTTCTCCAAGTCCTGGTGTTGGCTTATTCCTCCCCTGAATACAGAAAACCCAGCTATCAACAAACAGGAGACTTCTCCAGAAACAGAGAACAAGCTCAGTGTTAAGCCTATGCTACTTATTTTTAGTTTCAACATTCACTCAAAACATTAAGGAAGAATAAAACGCTGAGGGAGACAGTAGATGGACTCTCAGCTAGCCTCAATCAGCACTGAAGTCAACGCTAACCAAGGATCTTCATGACATTGCCAAAACAAACTGCTCTGCGGCCAGAGAAGAAAGTGGTCAAGCATGTTTGATATGTCTAACAACCTCCCTAAACAAAAGCACAAAAATGCACTGCTAAGGGTATTTTTATTCTCAGATGCAGGGTAACTGAAATACACAACCTCTGTTCAGAAGTAATTGCGGAGCGTTCTAAAAAGGACTTTCTAAAAATCAGATAACTGCAGTGAGTTGGGATGTTTTCTTCAGTGGGGTCATGCCTTGTATTACAAACAGCCTGAGTTTATTCCCCCCACTTTTTTTATCTTAAGGAGACAAAGTACAGTAGGCTGAGGAGAGTGCTACAAAGAAAACTGAAGAAACCTAACATCATGAAATAGCTGTTCTTCGTATGAAGATACATGTTCACATGCAAATAAGGACAGTCAATACTCTGTTGTGTTTGCTGTAGACTTGGCATTAGTTAGTTCTGTCATCCACCCAGGTGCAGATTAAGTATCAGGTGACCTAGGCAACCAAATCCAAACCCAAGTCACAAAAAGCTACTCAGAGTTCGTATTCTGCATACAGCTCAGGATTTATTTCCTTAAATCATTGGGCAAGTACTTGCAAACAACACATTTGCAATTGCCAGGACTAGCTAAGAAATAGGAAGAGATCACTAAATCAAATGATTCACTGGAAAAAAAAAATTGATTCACCAGCTCTGATAATGCCAAAGATGACCTTTGCCTGTTCTCAGGTGGATTTGAGTTTTAAACCCTTAATAAAGACTGTTCTAGTTCCAATAGCTACGAAAGAAGAGCACAACATCTGGAGAGTGAAATTCACCCTTTGATTCTTACTGTTTATCGCTAGATAGAAAATCACTAGACCTTTGCATATGTAGCCACCTATACAATGGTTGTAATAATGATTATTCAACTGGAATGGGAACAGGGATGAGATTTATCTTGTTAGCATATGGAGATTGCTATGGGGAGTCCCTGATAAAGATGTCTGCATAAATAAAAACTGCCGCTGTTTTCTGTATTCAAAAATATCTTCCAGTCGCTAAATTAATGAATGGGGTAAATAGTTCAATGTGGCTTTAGATGTCTCTGCTGACACCTTGATGCAACTTGATTCTTATCATCAACCTGTCCTCATCGTGCAGGATTTCCTTTTGTATATGAAGAAAGGGAGGAATCTGCAGAAGCTATTAGGAACAGAGCTGACTGAGTTCTTTGTCATGAATTAGCTGCCTGAAAAGTACACTTTTGTCTACTCCCAAAACAATTTAGGGTTAACACAGGTTTTATTCCCCAAAGAACAGATGTGAAGATACCTCAGCCAGCATAATGCTTATGAGTTGTTCATTTTGAGCATCCTGCATTCAAAATCTGTGAAGTCTGACTTACACACTGCACTTATATGGGCTGGCCTGTAGTCCCTGAATGAATGACATAATTCTGCTTTGGGGGGGTTATTTTTAATTTCAGACAGAACAGCAATGAAATTGCTCTGCCTACCAAGTATGACAGAAAATGCCTGAAAGCAGCGAAGAGGAAAGGCACAACGCTGTGACTGCCTCCAATAGTCCTTCAGAGATTGACTGAGCACGCAGGACTTCACTAGTTCTAGTTGGAAACACCAACATTAAGTACGAAGTTCTGTATCATATGTTTCTGAGGGCTCTAAGAGATCCTAATGCACACAGATTAGATTCTTTCCTCCCCATTTTTAGCTTTAAAAAACAATCTCATTCCTGCTGTCTCCCTTTCTCTCACTCAGTCGCTTTACAAAAGCACATAGGATATGTAGGTACAACAGTGGGCTGAAAAGTCTTTTAAACCAGCAGCGTGTATATTTAAAATTCTCCCTCAGCCAAAGCTCACTTTTAATAAGACAAGATCAAGCAGAAGTAGATGGGCCACACCTGAGCAACTCGCAATGTTACACGCGGATGCTCCAGAAGTCCATACCCAGTGAAGGAAGGAAAAAAGAAAACAGAGAGGATCTTGTCCAGACCTCTTGTTCGGGAGTAAATGGAATGGAGGAGAGGGTCTGCAGATGCTTTAACGCACCGTGCGTTGGCACTGCAAAACCATGCCCTGCATCAGCACAGTCTGCCTCAATTTAAAAGCAGGCATTTGCTTCTGCAAAGCCTTATGGCAGCTTTTTCACTCAGATATAAAATGTTCGCATTACCAGAGCAGAAAATGTCCTTTTTCATGGGAAAAGCAATTGTTGATGCTGGCAATTGACTGAGGCTTACAGCCAAGGGTTTAACATGGCAGCATTCTTTTGCCTTAAGTGGATTCTTGGACCCCTACTCTGTTGCAAAAGAGGTCCGCGTGGAATATGTGCTCTCCAGCCTAAAAATGGAGCTCTCCTCCCTCCTCCAACACAGGCGGTACCACAGACTCTTGCTTAGCTGGTCTAACAGCTGGGATACAGCACGGGTCCCTACCAGAATTTGATCACCTGAAATGAAAGTGTTAACATGTACTTGGAAGCAAGGCTGGTATTTTGTTATCTTTTTGCAAAGTGAATTCTTAGTTATGAACCGAAAGCATTACAGGGAAGGAAAAGGCCACTTGGCCTAATAAACTTTCCCCCTTTGGGGTTAGCTGAACACCACCTCCTTCAATCCCCCCCTCTCTCTGTAGAAATAAAATATGTCTCCTTTCCTCCTGAACTCATTTATAAATCTTGATTTAAGGGCCTAACTTGGCAACATGTTCCATATGTCTGTTATTCTAGGAGCGTGCAGGCAGTGGGCCAAACACAGAGCTCGTGCAATGGGCACAATTCTCCCTGCTTGCTAGAGGAGTCGTACCCGCCTTTGCCTGGGTTTAATTTGCTCCAGCTTGCCTATGGTTACAGAAGAGGGCTGGGGATGAGGAAAGCTGAGTTGCATTCCCAGCTCTGCCAGAGGCTTGCCGTGAGACCTAAGGGAAAACAATCTCTTGGCTTTGTTCTGCCTCAGTTTACACAGGCTCTAAGCTACTCATCCACTCCAAGGGAGCTCTGTGAAGCTTAATTAATAATGGCAACTACTAAGTCCTTCAGAAGACAGGCAAGAAATACCACGCATACTGTTAGCAAAGGGACAGTCTCAAAACCAGGGCAGCTGCATAAAAGCCCTGCCTTGCAGAAACTCCTCAATACAAATTCGTATTAGAAAGGAGGGGTATTGAAAATCATTTTAAGTTCTGGACCAAATTCTGCAGACTTTGAAGAGTACAGGTAACTTTACAAGCACAAACTGTTCCAATGAAATCTATATTACCATGAATAAGAATATCATGGTGTTTACAGGGGCAGGTTCTGCATGACTGATCCCAACTACATAGGAGAGTAATTACAGAAAGCAAGCTGGTAGCATCAGATCCTGGGAAGAAAACTGGGTAGTAGTTTACTGGTAGCTTTTTGTTCCTCTGATTATTGCTGGAAGCAAAGAGCAGCTATAAACTTTACTGCCATAAATTTCAGAATCAGACACGGTCGATCCTTCCCCCCAGCTCACCAATTCAGATGATGTTATTTTATAAAGGACTTCATCCACAAAAGTGAGACTGTTTTGCCATTACAGTTGTACCACAGCCTGTTGCTTTTTCACCGACAATGTGAGACACCTCAGACATGCCTCCCCCTCACCGTGAAGAGGCCATCAGAAGAGAGGAGCGACCGTGCCAAGCAGCTCCCCTCCTGCTGATCCCACTGCTACACAGCACTGCGACCACCTTTAACAGAGCTGCCGACCACCCATGGAAGCACTTAACATCACCGCTACAGCCATGCCACGTTTCCCTGGTGAGACTGGCAGCATAGAACTACCTAGGCTAGTAAGGAACTAGGGGCAAGCACCCAAACACTTTGCAGATGGCCGAGAGCATGAAAAAATGAAGTTTTGCCCAGCTGTAAGTTTGCTTTGCACCCCCCGACTTGCAACCTTTGCAACCTGCCTTGGCTTCTGGGATTCCTCTGCCTACCTTGCGGCACTGGCGAGCAGCAAAGCAGTGTCTGGAGAACGCTACCCCACTCGCTGTCACGTTCATTCACTCTACAGTGAAGTCAAACCCATTGTGAACAGACTAAAAATCATCTTAACTGTCAGCAGAAGGATTTCACACAACTCGCTTCTCTCCCTTGAAGAGTGATTGCAGTGTGAAAACATGCTGTTCAGCCAGTAGTAGCATTAGCTGTTTTCAAACAGAGCAAGCTGAGGAAAGAGGGGGGAGTTTAAAAAAAAAAAAAAAAAAAAACTCCGATAAAGAATTTCTTTTAGGTGAAGCCAAATAGACGTTTACTGTAAATCCAACAGACCAGCTTTCCCACATACACACATTTTTTTCTTTCACCCCCCTGGAACTGCCTCCCCACAGGTGGCAGATATTAGACCCCGCACACCTCCAGCAGGCGCAGCATCCCATCACTGGCGGTCTCAGACTGCCCTCTACAGTCTCCTCATCCGACCAGCTCGGCAGCTGATCCCCAAGCTAAAGACCTGCCAAATCTGTCAGAACTTGTGACATATTAAAGATACCGGAGTGTCACATATCAGGCAGATAAGCCAGTAATAGTGAGCCATCCACTCAGGGAAACGGATGGCTCAGAGAGGGTCTCTCCACTTGGACTCCTCCAGTACAAGAGATGATCCCGCAATCATTATTCATTACTGTATCTTCTGCTGACTGATTCCTCCTTCATCCTCGGAAAGGCTGGAGAAGAGAGCGCAGATCACAGCCAACCTCGGCAAGGGAAAACTCCCCGAGAAGAAATGAGTCACTGCCTCACTGCCCACTCCCAGCCCCAAACACCTCTGACACATCCTCTTCCCCACCTGCCTTGGACACAAGCACAGCTCGCGTTGTTCAGGCAAGTGTTTCCTCCATCCCTAATTACGCTCCCAAACATCTTCAGGCTGAAGTTGGTGTTTAAGAGATGGCAAATGTTTGCACTGGCCTTTCACGTTGGTGACTTTTGAAAGCTATTACGATGTCTCCTGATATTTCCTCATCGTGTAGCATCAGGTTATTGCCAGGTGGCAAAGGTGGGTGGGCAGATAAGAGAGGAAAGATGCCCGACAATTTTTCATTTTTAAACAGAATGAAAAAGGGCACACACCCTGCAACACAAACTTACTGCAGGAAGCAAAACGTCCCATAATGGGGACTCATGGAAATAAGGTGAGAAGAAAAGCGTGCAAATCCAAGCCCAGATACCACAGAGCACAGACAAAAAGAAAAAAAAAATACACAATACGCATGGGTGCACGTATGTGTGTATAAATATACACACCATGTCTTCATTAAACCCAGTCAAAGTTTGTACACCTTCCCCATGGTGGCTGGCAAGAGCTTGTGTCCCAGAAGAATGGCTTTAATCTCATTTCAGACTCAATAATATAGTGCCAGATGTTCTTGGAAATCTATTTTGCCCCTGTACATTGTGCAATTAACCTTTCGGTTTCCCAGAGATCAAATTAGAGCTGTGGAAATGTTTCCAAACCTCTCTCTTAACGAGAGAAGCATGGGGTGTTTGAACCAACCGCTGAGCCCTTTTCCCAGCCCTCTGCTCCTTTGGATGTGCCAGGAAGAATGTCAGGCCAGCTAGAGATGCCATTGTTTCACTTGCACTGAGGAAAAATATAAATAGTCCAGGCTAAAAGTATTTTATCAAGTTTCTGAGGCTAGAGCTTGATTATAAGCAGTGCAACTTGAAGGACTCTGTTACTTCTGATGACAGAAATTTCCTACGAATTACGAGCATATTTTTCCAGAAGGAAACATCAAGCACATTTCATCCAGAGGTTTTTCTTACACCCACAGCTCTGCATGGCACTCTAATAGGCAAGGATGCTGGGAAGCCCGTGGCCAGCGAATTGACGACTTAAGGCCCTGGTCCAACAAGCAGCTTTTCTGAGGTAAGCTCATGGCTGTGAAAAGCTGTACAGACAGCCGGTCACACAGATTTGACTGTAAGGATTTGCCCCTAAGACTAATGCCTAACTTGGGACGAGCCATTTGTCACACCTCTGGCCTCATCCAAGGTGCAGAGATGCAGCTTCTTACCTCTCTGGTGAACTCAGTGTCCACTGAAGAGTCTGGGCAGACCAGCTGAATTCTGATTTCAGTATTAGCCAGGCTTGTTTAAACTGTGGAGTGACTTAGCTGCTTTTGCATCCTATTTCTCAGCATAAAATTATATGTAGGCTGCTGAAAATGATAAAATAAGGGGTTTATTTACTCAAGAAAATACCAAAGGGCTAAAAATTAACTACAAGAAATTTTCCTATAGTGTCCAGGAGCAAAATTGAACCTGAGATATTACAGATTTAAAAGACCCCTGCAAGTACTTCTTATGCAACCCAAGACATTAAATCTATCAGCTACTTGACCACATCACCTGGCATCTGCATCCAGCCACAGGAAAAGCTGGAGAGCAAACAGAAAGGTAGCAAGAGCTCAATGCATATAAAAGGCTGCTCAGTTTTAGGGTTTTATTTACTCGCAGATACTGACAGAATGTTATCCCCATAGCTTAAAAGAGGGAAAAGAGTTTTTGTTAGCAAATATCTGTTGTTTCTAAAATACTGACTTAGCAGAACCTCAATGTTTTCATTCAAAACTTTCACTGTAGGATACATCAATAGAATATGACCTAGACATTAAGCAGAAAGACAGAATTTTAATTGTAAATTAAGCTAAAAAATACAGGCAGGTAGATAAAATAGAAGAGTCTGAGCAGGAAAAAACTTTACCTTTTCAATTGCAAGATAGATTTGAGGTATGTGTGCCCCTGTTTATTTATGAAGCTGCTACTATTGTTTTAATGTAAACAGGATTCAAAGTCCACTGGCAGCTAGGAGGGGCCAGTCAAAATGATTTCAAAGAAAGCTCCTTAGAAAAGTGCTGTTCTATTCAGGGAAGTGGTTCCTGTATCATGACTGGAGCACTATTGAAAAAATAAACAAATATTTTTATTACAAGATGATAAAAGGAGTTGAATAGAAAGGCTGGCCAGATATGAAAACAAACTTTCACATATAAGGGCTTTTGATACACATGATTTACTCTGGTGACAGCAGGCCACGCTGAGAAGTGCTGAAAGCTTATTAATATTATACAAAAGACTTTTGTTTATCATTTGCCGGACTGCATGGGAGTTGCAATAGGAGGCAGCAACCTGGCTGGTGTCCTGTCTTTAGAGCTGCATAATGAGGGCAGATTTAGAAAACACTGCTGGAGCAAAACACTGAAATAAAACCCACTTTCAAAGTCAAAGGATAGTGACGCTAATGTTACAAGCGCGGCTCAGAGGTTTGGAGCTTTGAAGGTTCAGCGCAGTACCCAAAAGATTCGATCTTCATTTCAGCCCCAGAGGAAATGCAGCATGTCCCAGGGAGGAGCTCAGCTGTATTGGTTTGGTGATGCATACACCTTTTTGTTCCAATCACACTTCTGAGGCAGAATTCAGTGCAGAGTGATTTTTGTTCGAGATCCCAAAGAGCTGGGTTTTAACTGAATGAGGACAGAGCCGCTGCAGTGAGGCCGTAACATGAGCCTCTCATGTCAGAAGTGGAAATAGGTCTCTGGGATTTCCATGCGTGCCCCACATATATCCCACCCTGGGGTCTCATGCTAAAATCCCAAATGGGTACAGAAAAAGAAGGACAGAGCCTTGGTGTGTGCCACCCTAGCTCTGGCCTCAGGCTTGTTTTCATCAACCTCCTGGAAATACCATTTGCAGGAAGGGTTGAAAATAAGTTTCTGTTAGGGGAAAAAACAACAACGTTTAGGATCAAGGGCTACTGTCTGCATGTAGGTTATTCCACAGTTGATAACAACACTCTACAAACTCTTTGGTTCCTATGGAAGAATGACACTGGCCTACAGCACTGCAGTGCTCATAGTAAACCTCAAAGCCACTTGAAATTAATTTAATTCATATTTAGTAAAGAGCTCAATAGGAATAGGAAGCCTTTTGTGATGAGATTTGAAATTCAGCTGGGTAAATATGTGCCTTATTTCATATGAGTACAAGACGACCCCCCGCTTTAAGACAAGAATCATGCTAAAATGATCCAACTTTTTCTTATTACCTCACAAAACCAGGTAGAAGTCTGCTGGAGTGGCTGAGTTAAGGTTCGCATCCTCCTAAAGCTCTGACCAAAACACAGGTTAAAAAAAAATCCAGGGGATATCACACTGTAGATCAACTAGCCACATTAGTATGGGTGATGCAGTATAGAATTACTTCCCCACACCTTTCCCAGAGGGACATACGGACATCATTCAATTGGCAATATTGGGCACTGGAAATCCTCACACTGGTACCAACCTTGCTTGTGGTCAGACAAGTAGGGAGGATCTTCGCTGCCCTTCTTTTTTCCTGCCAAAGAGGATCCCTGGTTCAGGGCTTTTAGAGCACTTTCCCTGAGCTGAAGGACTCACAACGTTTAGTCACAGAATATTAGTCACAGCAACAATTTAGTGACAGATTATTTCTTTTCCTGTCAGATGAAGTCATGCGCAGGGCTTTAAAGGGAAAAAATATTCAGCAAGTAAAAATGATCTTCAAAAAGTCACTGTTTTCATTAAAAGCTCTGGCTTCCATTTTTCAGAGGATCTTCAAAAAGGCTGCCTAACACAAACATGGGCTCTCCTATCCAGACCACTGGTAGGTTCCTCACCTGATTCTGCCACCCACACCAGCAAGGCCACCAGCTGAAGCCAGTCCTTCAAACTTCTTCCGGCTAAAGCACTGGGACCCTTGGCAGCCATTTGCTCAAGGCCAGCCAGCACCATCCAACCCACCATGCAGAAGTTTGGAGCCACATCTCAGAAGCCAAGATGCCTCCAAATCATTGGAAAAGTCAGACAATTGCCATTTTCTGTGCGAAACGTGAAATAATCTTGTGCCTATGGCTACTGCAACATCCTGTCATACAAGAAGGCCAAATGGGGTTTTGTATGCAGTCTTCTTCCCAAAATTCTGCCCTGCAAGGGAAAGCCATCTCTCTGTAAGTCTTCCAGCTGGCACAGAAGCAGCAATTAAGGTACTCAGGAGAGATTGAAACCTTGTCATGAAGGTAGAGGACCGATTTAACAGAAGAAGCAGAGCTCTAAATGCTATGTGAACAGTTACTCAAAAATGTCATGACACTAAGACTGGGTAGACTGGAAGAGTTGGGATACTTACAGCAAGAGCTAGACCCAAAACCTACTGCCATTTAATAGAAATACTTATATTACTTTCAATGTACCTCATATCATCTAAAAGAAAGTGTTAATTAAGAAATAAAATGCAGGTCAGTTTAATTACAAGATTTCCCCACCTACCCAAGAAATATATATTTGTACAAGGATCTAAGGCACTCAACTGACTCCTCCCACCTTAGGATCCCCGAAGAATACAACAGTGGTTTTCAAAGCTTTTAAAAAAAATTGAAAACAAATACTCTCAAGTTGATATACTCTTAGTACTAACAAATGTAGGTTCTTTGGAGAAATCCCAGTCTGAATAGATCAGATTCAACCCAGACAGCGTATGTAATGGAGATACATTTGCAGATACATTTGGTGCACAACAGAAAAGCCCCATGCTCTTCCTCCTTACACAGGAAATTATTAAAATGTGGAACAAATTATTTGTATGTAAATTATGTAAAACCTTAAAGGACAGCCTAGAGAGAAGAAAGGGGAAAAAAGAACACACATTTACACATGCTTCAAGTCCTGGGGCTGCTGGAAAGGAGCAAAGTTTAAGCCACACATGGATGACAAAAAGCAGACAGTAGTGGCTCCAAACATCTCAGTACAAACACTTGTGCTGTGTTTGAAAGTTCTGGATTCAGTGGGCTTTTACTGCTGTATCTGAGCCACGTATCAGAGCAATTAGCACAGCCCATCAGCGACCACACATGATCACGGCTATTTCCGCTGCTTACCAAGCAGGACCCGCTTGCACCACACATCACTCAGGTGTCTGGCAGCCAGGCTCCAGCAGACATGAAGGCAGCAGCTTCAGGCTTTTCTGCCCCGGCCCCAGGCCAGTGGCAAGTGCCTGCACCGCAGAGATGGCAGACCCAGACGCATGTTGGGGTCTCAGCTTCTGCTTGCCACGGCCTGTCACGCCAGCTTGAACCCCGAAGAAGAAGAGGTTTGTGCCACAGCACGAGGCTGCAAGCTGGGGCCATCAAAGTGGCATTAAACACCCCATTTTACCACTCTGAAAAGGATGGGGACATCCAGTGCAGGGGATATATCCCTGGAAAAGCACTGCTGCTAAATCCACACAGACCCAGCTTTCAGACCTGTACATCTTCGAGTCACTATTTGTTCTTCCACAGAATTCAACCTGTAATTAAAACTATTTTGCTCCATGAATTATGCCTCTCTTTTATTTGTCCACAGCTGGATTACACAGACATCACTCAACATCACCGTTATTTATATCACGGTAATTCAAACAATTTCCGTCAAGATCCCTGACCGCAGCTGGTTAGTAGCATATCTTTGGAAATGTTTGACGTTGGAAGTCTGAACAATTTTGACTGGACACAGATACTCAGATTACGGATTTGAAATTTCCTCCCTTTGAATAACCTCTGATATTCATTTAAATTTGCTGTTTCTGGGCATATTTGGCCAAATTCATCTCCTGGTGGGAATATTCTTCTGAAGTGAATATAGAAGGGACAAACTAATTTATTTTTTACAATTCAAATAAGCACATGTAGATTATTTATCTGAGTTTATGCTGTTCCTAAGAGTGCTCTTACTTGTCCTGGTTTGATCATAAAGAAGTCCTGCGATCTCAGAGCAAAAGGAAACGGGGAATAAAATACTTGCATCAGCTTCAATTGTTCAGTAAAGTAGCAGGCTCAACTGGTATTTTATCAGCTTACTGGGGTTTTCTTGTTTGTTTTTCACAATGTCAACTGAAAATAAACTGTGCTTATATAAGGAAGAAACATTAAGTACAATCAGCTCTTGGTTATCCATGGATGAAGTATTCAGACAGGGAATTAACTGGGCTGTGAGAGTAGAGGTGCTGTAGCTGGTTCCTCATTAGCCAAAATAAGTCTGGAAGCACTCCCCATGATCTCTTAGAGCTGGGTTATATAGACATAACAGCTCGGGCCAATACTGGACTTCTACAGTTTGTCACAAGGATATTCCTTTTCTCAGTTACATTACTGCTCTAAGTATGTTCTGAGAGCTGAACTACACCTACCTTGTGTTGCTAACAGTTTTTCTTTATGCAGGTTATTCCAGTTCTTTACAGCACATTGCCCCTGGTAACCAAGAGTTGAGTGCACACTGATGGAGTGCTTTTGGCATACCAGAATTTCATACACATGAATTTTCATACAAAGAAATTATTTAACTATCAGGAATCAGCCGTGCTGCCAAGAGCATCCAAAACCAGAGTCCTCAGGGAGGGCCCAAAAATACACTGTGACACTGCTCTTGTTAGTCGTGGTTGGAAACTTCTGCCTAGGCTCCAGCTGCATAAGCACCACGATCTCTTCATATGTGACCTTAGCCTGTTGTAAGGCCCAGGAGAAAAATCGGCTCCAGCAGGAACACAGTTGAAGTCAGCTGAATTTTGTCTGTCCTAAAAGCTATGGATCTGACTTAAATATGTTCTGGGCTCAAAGCATGAAGCCGGAAACCCATCCTTTTATGATTTTCTACTCCCTTCCAAAGAAGTGCTTAAATATTTGTTATGCTTCCTTTGTATCTGTCCTGGGATGGCAGTTTACCAGATTCTCATCAACTTCCTAAGTAAAAGCATCCATTTCCTAATTAAGAGAAATGCAGTTTCCTGTTCCCAGCAAAACATAACCATGCCTCTCCTGAACAACGCTGTTTTTTTTTCTTTAGGTGTGTAGTCCACAGGTTGGCTTCTCACCTGCAACAGCTCTGCTCTTCCCATCAACACTGCTCCAGGTGGGTCCCCGAGCTTGGTATTCACTGCAAGAAGCCAGAGCACAGATACTCACTTGGTATAAGCTTGCACAACCGTACCGATTCTGCAGGAGCACTGCCAATTTACAGCAAATAGGGACGTGACCCAGGATTTCCCAGTTACTTACTGAGAGCAGAACAGCAACACAGCCCCTACAGCTGGGCAGAAGAGGAGTCCAAGCCTTGCATTTCAGCAGGCCAACATTTCAGCAAAGCACGGCTGCATATCCATGCAATGGGGGAGCGGAGTCCAAAGCCTCTGCCTAAGACCTATGTGAAACCTGCACCTGAGCCAGGATTCATGCCCAAGCCATTTTGATGGTCCGCGCTCAAAAGAAAGTTTAGACAGAACTGTAAGTTCATTAAGAATTATCACCCCATCAGAGAATAATTAACATGAAGAAATCTGTCTCATCACCAAATTAAAAGAGTAAAAGAGATTAAAATTAAAAGCAATGCCCAGACTTTCCACTAAGAGCCTCTGCTATTAGCAACTTGCTCTGGTTCCGCATCAACTAGTGACTGCGGAATAGGAGTCTCCTCCAACTTAAAAAAACAACCAAACAAAACAAAAAAAAGCTTGCTTTTCTGAAGTGCTGAGTATTCATTCTCTGAAAATAAACAAGCCCCTTTAAAATAAGGGCTGTGTGAAAGCTGAAACATAGTCACTGCTGCAAACATAGGCTCTTATATCTAGCCAAATGTTAGGAGAGTTCCTGCTTCTGTGCTGAGAAGGACATTGCACCGTGACAGTGGCATAACCTTTGTTTGACATGCCAACCTGTCAGTAGCCAAGGGAAACACAGCAAGTTTAAGAAACTCAGTCTGTGAGAGGTTGAACAACAGACTGGACTTCTTGTGAGACTTCAGCTGCAAAGTGTTAATTATATCATCTTTGAGTATGCCATTATTAAGACTGCAGGGTACTCAATTAGCTCTTTTTTCCTTTTTATTTAATGGCATTACAGTATGATTGGTAACACAGACATCCCCACTGGCTGCATTGGTTGCACTTATCCCGCATGAAAACCAGAAAATTTGTAACATCAAATCTGGCCCTTTGCCAGATTTCTACAGGGCATTAGTAACAAACTGGTGAAGCTCATTAAAAAAAAAAGAGAGAGAGAGAAACCTATAACCATTAAAAGTCCATTAAGCAGCATGTCATTTTGTAAAGCTAAATAGCCCACAGTAATCAAAAGCATATGAACCCCAGCTGGGTTACCCGGCGAATTGTTTCGATTTAGGGGGGAGAATTCATCAAGAAAGATTGCTCCTAGGATTGGGTTGATTTTTCTCCTTCAGTGGCTGGCTCCATGTCCCATTATAATTACAGTGATTGATGCACCTTGCAGACAAAGGTGAAGAGTGACCAGAATAGCCCAAACATCTGCTCAATCCAAGCCACCACTAGCGCAGAAACTCTGCAGAAAGACACATCGCTTACAGTTATCGCACCACTGCTGATACAGGAAGCAACTTCTTTACTGTTTTCCTCCTCACCTAAGTTGCACATGGGTTATGAATTAGCTTTTCCCAACCCCATGCCCGAAGTAAAATGAGAGAAGTCACTGTCATGACAGTTTGGCACGAAGAAATTACTCGCTCATGGATGGTCAGCCAAGAAAGGACAAAAAAAAAGGAGATGGTAAGTCTTTAGTAATAGTACATGCACCTCCTCTTCCAATGATGAGGAGACATAGTCACCTTTTCCCAAAATATGTGAGCAACACCTGTAACTCACGGCTTGAGGTAAACCAGCACAAAGAGCAGCATAACACTGCAAACTAGGCATCCATGCTCACTCCTGACTGCGCCTGATTTGCTTTGGTACCTTTATAGGTATCTTTAAAAGACTGGTCCTTAGGGCTCAATTCAGCACCGCGTGGCAGCTTGCACCTAGGTGCAAGCATGTTCCAATGAGACTGCTCAGGTACTTAAAATCCAGTACCATCTAATGGCTTGCTGAAGTGGGACTTCTAGCTCCCTACTCCCAGCTGTCTAGCAGAAGTAACTTCTCTCTACCTCATCGGTATGTAATTTAAAGCCAGATGAGTGCCCAAACCAGAAGGGAAGAAACTAATTTATCAAATGACTGTTCTGCCACAACTTCCATTTTCAGATGGGTCTTTCAAGATTTTTCTCAAGGCTTTTAACACAGGTAACTTTTCAAAGCCACTCCATTTTACATCCTTGGAGTGGGCGATGCAGGGTGATTAAAGGTTTCATTGAATTGCAAAGTCCAGTTAACCTGTCTGCACAGGAGTAGCTCATTACTTCTTTATATGCAGGGTATTTTGGAGTAGCTGGACTCAGACCTTCAGTCTATCCCAGGAACTTACAATTCTAACTCTCCTGGAAGAAGCAGCACTTTGGAAATTGTTACTTTATGGAACATCCACGAAAGGTAGAGCCAAAACTCCAGCCTCTTCATCCTGGAGGGTCAGTGTCCTTAAATGTTTTCAAACGACAGTATTTAGGGCCTGCAATCATCCAATGCCTGAAATGCATCATCTCTGTCTAAAGGTGAATTGGACAATCTGCAGCATAGGTTTCAAATCCGTAGCTTCTTTGTAAAGAGCATATACAGCCCTTTAAGCACTGTGTTTATTTTCACAAAACATCTCAGTTAAGCTGGACAGTTTATTTACAACAGGAGTCTGCTGCTGAAGAGCTTCAGACGGTACATGGCTGGACAGACAATACTCGAGTACAGCAGTAAATCATCCAACTGCTGAATTTCTTCCAGTGCAATTCCCATTGCAAGTAACAGGATGCAAATGGAAAAATCAAATGACATCCTAAGATCAAGAGACTCGAACGGCATCTGTTTCAACCACTGGATGTTGCCATTGTAAAGCATAAGCAGATATGCTTCATAAATGTGTGCATCTTAGTGTTGGCTCATGGTTAAGAATGGACAAGAAATAAAGCAAGAGTCGCTCGCTCCTCTGTTCTTTGTGGCCTGACAGTGTGCAGAAAGACCTGACTAAACTCAAAAGCTTTGACTATAAAAATCACATGGTAAGTTTAGAAGTGGTCATTTTGAACCAACCATTTCTATCCATTACAGGGCTACCTAAATGAGTGCCCACTGCTCCTTTGTAGGATGGCACAACACCCAAATATCCGGCCACCACCTTGCAAGGTCCTTTCAATGCTTGAACAAAAAAAAACAAACCATTACAAACAACCCTAGATTTTTGTTTTGCAAAATCAATCTCGGACAAAACAAATGGCTCCTTCAGTACGATTCCTGCGTTGTTTCCAATGGACAACAGCCCTGGCCCCCTCAACTCATCATGACGACCCCCTTTCCACTCCCCCAGCACCACTCCATGGCCCTTTCCAGGCATCCTGCCTGTCAGGTGGGCACGAGGCAGCATGTGCCATGTGGCTGGTGCCCCTTGGGCAGGAGGGGAACTATGCTGATTCCCCTTCCTCCATCCACTCGTACATTTTCCCCAAACTCCTGGAAGCCTCAGTCCCCGTGAGGCCTCCACCCCTACGTCAAATTAATGGGGTAACAGGATCAAAAGTAACTAGGAAGGGACTTGCACACAAACAGATGGAGGGACAGCTCAATCACAAACCTCATTTTTCATAACAAAACAAACAACAGAAGTATCCTCTGTTTTGGTCTACAGAATGTGAAGTTTTACAGTCTATTTCATTAGCTATTGAGGGAGGCAGTAACTAAGCTGTAAAAACTGCAATGAATGACACTAAACTGCTTAAAAGACTGTTTGTTATAGGAAACACACACATTTAAGCATGCATATCTGACTAACCCAGATTTTCTGCATCTGCAAAGTTGCAGTGGGAATTTCATGACTACAGGCCCCCTTATACCAACTTGACATACTGAAAAAGAGATGAAATTCAACAGGACAAGTGCAAGATAGGCAGGAATAACTAACTGCAAAAATACAGGGTGGTGATCAACTGTTGGACAGCAGATCTTCAAAGAAGCATCAGAGGGCCGCAGCAGTAATTAGCAGGATGTGCTAACGCTCCTGGAAAAAGGAAAACTTTGTACTGGGATTAATAAACAGAACTATAACTCCTAAGATACCTGCAGCAATCTTTGTTACAACTCTGGTTAGTACTTAGCTGGATACTGGGTCCAGTTTCGAGCCCTGTATCTTCTTAAGATATAGATAAACTGGAGAGAAGCCAAAGGAAAGATAGACATCTGGGATTATTTAACCTAAAGAGCAGAAGACTCAGGGGAGACACGATAACATCTTCAAATCCATAGGATGTTACTGCAAAGAAGGAGGAATCATTTGTTGTTATGTCTTTGGAGCATGATAACAACCAGCAGGCTTAAGCTGCTGCAAGAAAATTTCAGACCGGTATTTACAGTAGTAGGAATAGCAAAGTGCAAGAGCAGAAGGCCCAAGAAAGCCGCAGAGCAGCTGCTCTCGGAGATCTTTCAAGAAGAAGTTAAGACAGACATGCCAGGTGTGACGTGGGTTTAGTTGATCCTGCTCTGAGGTATGGAGAAATACAGTTAACTTCCTGAGGTCCTGCCCACCCGTTTACCAGTTTTAGTATGGAATCAGTCAGAGAGAAGGAACGCTGTAAATACATTTTAAATGCTGACTCTTTCCCCTTCACCACTCTTTCTTTTTACCCCACCTCAATCTCCCATCTCAAATGAGATGACTGCAGCTTTAATTTGAATGTCGGCCAAAGTTTAAGATTTTGTTTGAACTGAACTGACTCTTCTCCCTTCCACAGGATGAAGTCAACACAGCCAGCAGTATAACATACATGTTACTGTCAAATTAGGCCTACAATGCACAGAATCTAGTTCTGCAAATATGATGCAACTTTACACCTAAGTCATCCTGTTGGACTTGCAGAAAGGTATTTGTGTTGTTGCACGACTACAGACCTGATTTCTGCTTCCTCTAACAGCATACAAATGGATTCCCATAGCTCATTTGAATTCTGTACACAATCAGGATTTAGCCCACAGCTCCACTGATTTGTGAGTTTTATGTTCCATAGCTGAATTTACCTCGAGGGGTTTGTCACCTAATTCATTGAACAAGCAGAGATTTTAAGATAAATTTGGAAAAAAAAAAACAGGAGAAAATAAAACTCTGCTATCCTAGTGCACAACCAGTAAACACTAGCAGGGGAAAATGGAACAATAAGACAAAAAAGAGGACCAAACTGGATAATAAAGTTCTCAGCTAAAAAAAAAAGAAAAAAGGGAAGCACTGGACAGAGATTTTACATGAGCACCCTAATACGAACAAGACTGATGTTAAAGGATTATTTAAACAAGACGGGAGAAGTTAGCACCAGTTAATGACAAGTTTGTTAGCTAACAGGCTGTTAACACTCAAACAAACTGGTCATTAAATGTGGTTACTACTTATTTTAATGGAAATTTATTAGAACCTTTATTTAAAGATTTAATGGGAGGGAGAGCCCCAGCATGCACACCTGGAGTCCCACACTTCTAAGTAACACAGACTTCAAGCTGCTTTGCCTTGATTTGAAACAAAAATTAGAAGTAAAACTTTCCCAGCATCAATGACCGACTTTTCTCCAGCAATATGATATTAGACGAGTTCTGATTCTCTGATAGCTTCATATCTAACAAGAACCACTTGAATCTTCATTACTTTGTAGTGCCATTATGGTAAGTGGTTCTGATCTGTGTCCTTTAGAAGCCCATTGCAAATCTCATTATTATTAGACAGAACTTTGATAAAGCTCTTAACATTGCCTCTCATGTGTCTTCATCCCTTCGGAGTTTAGCAGAAGAAAAAAGGGGAAAAATAAAAACAGAAATTATAACGTATTAAAGGGGAAATTGAAGCAATAAAAACTCCAGACCTCTTTGTTTCATTTCCATTATGAGTTAAAAAACACAACCTGTTTGGGAAAAAAATAGAAAGGGATCCCTAATGCAAAACTGGCTCCTTGTACACGCTGTCTGTAAGGCATGTAGTTATAAGGAGAGAGCACACCATCTACTGGAAAAAAAGCACTGGACTAGGCCTGGTAAAACAATTATATTCCTAAACTCTGCAACTGACTGACCATAAATTACTTCATCCTCTCCCCCATCCCCTGTCAGTTCACCTATCTAGATTAAACTGTCTTTCGCTATACGGAGGGTACTACTGAACTGCCTGTATTTGTGTTCCCAACTTCCTCCGTGCTCCCGGTTACAGAGAAAACGGGACAGAGCAGGAGCAATAATATACTACAGGCTGCAGACAGACCAAGAAAGGATATGAGAAAGGGTTTAGGAGCAGTGCAAATGATCAGAAAAATCTGATTCAGATGAAGAGCCTACATTAAAAGTCACCAAATCACCCTCTGGGAGAGCATCCCTCCCCACTGGCCATAGTGGGACCCACAGCAGACTTGCCCTAAATGAGAAGCCTGAAATCAATTGGTGTGTGAATACCTATTATATGCCTATGCAGCGAGTCAAAACAAAGGACCTCCAAGCTCAGGTGAGGTCTTTAAGCAGATTACACCCTAAATGTCTGCCTCCTTAACACAGCGTTTTCACATATATAACCCTCAGCTTCTATAGTCTTTGCCCTGATTAACGGGGAAGAAAAATGAAAGGGGTGGGGGATTTTTAAGAAGCCCCAAAAGGCAAATACTTTCAATGCATCCACACATTTTTTGCGTAAGTAACCTGAGGCACTTTTGATCCAGTTTTCAGCAGAGTTGAGCATCCCCAGCTCTAATTAAAGTCCCTAGCTGCTCTGGGCACTCACGACTTTGAAAAGAGCTGAGGACATCGGAGAGGACAGGATCCGATTACTGGACGTGCTCAAGCCCTGCGAGACTCTTCAGGAATCCCTGGCTGAAGTCGAGAAGCGAGCCCGTGTCAGAGCTGAGAACCGGCCCCAGGAGCTTGAACCGCTCAGCCTGCAAAAATCCCTTTTTCTCAACTTGCCATTTCTGTGATTTGCTCTTTGTCTTTCAAATATTTCTCACTTTCAACCTCACGGGATCTGACAGCCTCCTGTCTGAACACTCACATGTGCCAGACCCATTGTTAATATTATTTCATGAGATATTAGGATTTCAGATGCATCTCCCTTTCCTCGTTTGCAAGAGCTTTTCAACAAAAGACTACGGACATGTCTAAACTCCTAATATTTGCTTTGATAATACCATTTAAAGGCAAGTGGGTTGGGAATGGGAGAGAATAACTGATATTTTCATTTAGCTGCTGATGTGACTGGGATTTAGAGAACAGTCTGATTGATGTCTCGGCTTCATTTAAAATAAAATAATTAGGCTACTAAAATCTGAAAAGTATATTTTCATTTTAACTGGTCTGTGTGCTCAGCCCAGGCTCCAAGAAAGAACATGGAACGTTACAGGAATGGAAATGAGGGGTCGGAGAAGGAGAAATGATATACTGTAAATTAGAGGCAGACGAGGAAAGGATATGAAAAAGGGTCTGGCAGAATTAAAATAATCAGGAACTAAGAGGAAAAACCAAGAGTTCAAAAAAAGTGTAGAGCATTCCATTAATCATCATCGTGGGAGGTAACAGAGGGTGGACAACAATATGAGAAGACGACTGAAGAAGCACAACTAAGAGACAGAAAGCAGTAGATATGAATAAAACGGGTGCAATATTCATATTTTTTGCTCCTCTGTCTAACAGCATTCAGGTCCCTGCTTAATGGGAACAGTGAAAGATTGGCTGGGGGAACAGCAGGCTACCAGCTGCACAAAAGTAAGATGCAGGATTAGACCTGAAAAAATCCGCATGACTTCTACACCTTAAACCTCCAAATAGGTGCATTTCTTAGCTACTGATCCTCTGCATCACCCCATCATTGTACAAATGAAGTCAAAGCACTGGATATAAACAAAGTCCGAGGAATTTTGGATTTGGGGTTGATCTCTTAATTCCATGAAATTTCAGAGTGAGATCTCAACTGCGTAAGAGCTCAAAAAGGCAATCACATGCACCAGCTGGACAGTCCTAATTATACAAAAACAGAGACTCTGACAGCAAGAAGTGCAACACAATGCACTTTGTTGAGACAGGAAAGCCTTTTGTTTATGTGAAGCCAAGATACGGTACTTTACATCTGTACACACATGGACTACAAGACCACAGCTAACAAGTTAATCATGTAGCTCAAGCCAGGCACGGAGCGAGAGTTATAATACCCGCTCCAGTGGCCAACAGCATCCTCAGGATTGCTAGGAAACATAACATAAAGTTTCCAGAAGCCAGGAATCTCAGCCAATGAACTAAAAACAACTTGAAACAAATCAAGTAATATCTCCTTTGGATCTTTACAATCGCTCCCATAGTGTGAAAGCCTCATCTGACTGTGACAGGAAAGGGACTAAACATTCCTTCTCCCCTGTAGTGATTACTCCATATAACTCAGTTTCATGGTTGCCTGGTCTTTCACACCTACCTTCCTCTGGAAGCCAGTCACCCATAAAACATAGTATATGAACTGCACTATATTAGCTAGAGAAAAATGAGGCACTAGAAATCTGAGAGAAAGCTGAAAGAAATTTACACTAAGTAAATATTGCATACCCGAGGGACAGGGGTACTTGGAAGAAAATGCCTTTAAAAACAGATTGTTCTCCCCCTCTTCAGAGCTTAGGGTGGTTTTTTGTCGTTGTTGTTTTTGTTTTTAAATAACTTTGCCATCCCCCATCCACCTTGTTCTCATCACAGAGTGGATATTTTTTGCCACATACTGTCTTGCATAGCAGGATACACTGAAATGGCTTGGAATAATTATTCTGTTCTACTCGTCATCAGTGAAAGAGGTCGGGTTTGGGGTACTATTCCACAAGAAAGGTAAGGACCAACTGGGGAAAAAACTGGAATGCTCAAGAATGATCCTAGAAATTAGCCCAGAAAACATGCCTTAAAAAGAAAGGTAAGATTTCCTGCCCTTGTATTCGTCTTTTTCTATTGTATATACCTCTTCCAGATACTCACAAAACCAGTTTCCACAGTGTCACTGGAGATGAACAGGAAATCCATGCACCTCACAGTCCTCTTTAGTTTGCTGCAAACATATCTACCCTGTCCAGCCTTACAACTGCACTAAGCACAGAGTAAGTTGGTAAAAGTTTTGTTCATGGAGGTCTGCAAATTCCTCTGCAGAATAACCTTTTTGTGGTCATGCCACAAGGTTCATCAGCTGAAAGGAATCGTAAGTAGAACAGGGATTAGAAGGTTTACTACAATGCTCCCCTCTACGTTCTGCTCCTACCTGATGCACAGATTTAAATCAATTATTGGTGTTTACAGCTGTATCTCATGCAAGCAAAAACAAAAATCCACTTCCTCTCTGGCCTAACACATTTCGACTTTTCACAATATTCACTCAAAAACAATTCAAAATAGTTTAGAAAACTGTAAGGGAGGAACATCAGAGAAATAGAGAATAAAAGAAAGTACCGCCCTAACCCCTCTTCACATTAAAAAGACAGACTTTTGTTTCCTATTTGCTAACCATTAGTGGTGCATAAAAAATAAGTGATTAGGACCCTGAGAGTTCGTATGGCTCAAATACTGTATATTGATGAACCACGTTGGAATGGAAATCAGATCAAAAGTATTCCTGTAGTGGCACTTTAACCTAACTGTTGACAGATGGAGAATGGAAGCAACATAAATGCTCTCTTTTTGTGTCAGCACTATAAAAATGTCTGACTAGCCCATGAAAGATGGAGATGAAAGCTTAGGCAGCCATTAGAAACTGTGCCTTACCTCAAGCAATAACTCATTCCCATGGTATTATGAAAATGGTTTTATTGCAGAGGATTACTTCTTCCCCTTCTGCAAAAATTACTGCTTATCAGCAGTGCAGAAATAAAGCCAGAAACTCCCAATCTTTTAAATTCTCCTATGCAATCTCCTTCCCAATGGTCAGGAGTTTAATAAAATGTAACATTTGATTAAACCAGTTTGCATGCCTTTCTGAAACTGACACCATTATCTGAAATACAGCACTTTCAAGTGTCCTGCCATTAGCTCACAGCAGCTTGATTGCCTGTTGCATTTATTTATCTGAGTATTAATGCTCTGCGAACTGTCTTGATTGGAATCCAAGCCTTTTGGCAGACCTGAATTGGAAATCAAAAGGAGGTTGTAAGGGCAGGAAGTAATTCAAAAGCAATGTTGGATGAGGGGGTTTTGTTTGTTTCTTTTTTGGGGGTGTGTGTGTGGGGGGCATCTTTTTATGCACAATGCATTTTGGTTACTGCTTGTTCCTAAGCAGTCAAGTTCCAGTTAGAAAGTGAAATAAAACCAGGTATATTTAAATTTAAACACTCACAAAATCCTAGGGATGCAGGATCTCCACCATCAACACAACTAGAAGTTGCATCAGCGCATCCCGAAGGAATAGCAGGCTCCCCCTGGTACAGGAATTTAGCCTGATGACTCCACGTTTGGAGTCAGTGCAAGACAGCAGTAAGGTGTCAGTATCAGACCCTACAATACCCCCACGGTATCAGTGCCATCAGAATGTGCAGCTGACATACCACGGTGGCTTTAGCCAGATCTTGCTTGACACTCCAAAGCCGCTCTTTTGGCAGCTGCTTTCAGGAATCCCTCTTATAAACCTACGATGATGGACTGGCCAAAGCTCATGGGATGGCTGCAATGAAAGAATGCATCCTCGCTTGGTTAAAATATACTCTTAGCTTTGCTTTCTTCTATATTTCAGGAACCTCCGCAGCCAAAAAAAATCTAAGCAAGTTTGGCTTCAAGTGGTGCTGACAGCATGTTGGCTAGGCCAGTAAGGCTATTCCCAACACTTTCTTCAGACAGTGGTGTGCGCATGTGCATGAATATGTGCATTTAGAGAGAAAAGCAGTGGCACAAGAGGGAGATTCAACTCTTGTACATGGCCACATCCCTGCTGAGCAGCCCCAAATCACAAAATGAACAGAAAACATGTTCTACAAACTTTGAACAGCCCTGGCAGACAGAGAGAGCATATTTTCTCAGAGATTTATTCCAAGACTCAAAGAAAACCCTTCCTGGTAATTTTATGACTGTTGTCACCTTTCAAGTGACATACTACAAGAAGGTCTTGTGGGCTCTCTCTCACGAGGCCTTTGGTAAGCCTCCCTCTACATTGCAAAAAGAAAGGCTGGAACAGCTCCCCAGCTCTGGCGGGCCCCGGCTCTTTGCTCCTCACATACTGACAGGAACTTCTGCAAGAAGTTTACTCTGAAACTTCAGAGGAGACTTCTGAAAAAGATGTACTTTTCTTTCAAAGTATCTCTAGTATCAGACATTCTTCAGGGAGAAGGCCTCCCGTTCTTCAAACGGTGCACACTGGACATGATATGCTTTGCAAGGACCAAACAGACACCTTGCAAAGCAATTTAGCTTCCTATATGTTTCTTTACCATTGATGTTCTTATCTAGAAGAGCAGCAGTGCTGCACTCCATGTTTGGCAGGTATCATTCTTATCGAATGCTCAGGAATAATCCCCATCTATCCTTTTCTTACATCAATTACACTGCTCTGAAGGAGGTTCTCCTGAACCTCTGGCCAGCCAGGTGGCTTCGAGTGTTTCGCACAGTAAAAGGGAGGCTTTCATAATCCTGTAGCATCTGTACTGAGATCTTTGTTTTTACATGAAAGCTTAGACAATACCACTGTGATGCTCAGCAACTTAGTGAGGAAGGTGAGCACCAGCCCTGGAGCAGTCCTTTTCTCCAAAACTATAGGGCCAGCTGAACTAACCACTCAGCTGTGTGGATATTGACTGATGTAGAACTACACACTCAGAGACCGTTTACAAAAAAATGTCATTTGCCACCATTACATATGCTTAAAGCTTGCCAGCGTTTCCTTGTTAAAATGCACCCCATCCCCCCTTTCATCCAAGTCTTATCCATCTCGACGTACAAAGTCTGTCTTAGAGACAAAGTTTTTCAGGGACAGGAGAAAATACATTTTCGTTTTCTATCTATCCACCCCACAAGGGTACTTGTTAGTTTAAGTTCAGCAAAGCAACATTAGTAGAAGTTTTATGTGCTAAATTATTTGTTTAAATCAGGAGGGACATATATTCAGCATTTGCTGAGTCTGGCCCTTATTAGAGAGCTTTGCGGGGACATTAGCCACATACACAGACTGTGCATTTTACATTTAAAATGACAGAGTCGCTGATGTTGAAAACTTGGTTACCTTGCTTGTACAGTAATGTTCTTACAAAAGTTTTTTAAATGTGCTTAATTTGCATAACACCATTATGAGTTACCCTGCCGGAGACTCATTTAATAACAATGCCATGCTATGGATTGACATGATAGCTTATTATGGCTTCAAATAATATGTAAATAATATTTAAATGGTTTCTCTCGGAGCCATTACTGTCAATCAAATAAATATCTATATTTTGGCTTCTCATTTTTATGTCCTTAACTAACATTAAGAAACAAAAAAGCAACTTATACACAAAACCTGTAACAAACAGTTATTTTGCTAACAATCTGGTTTAAACTGCCATGAAAACAACACAACTCAGTTGTAGTGCCAAAGCTCTAATTTGGGTTGCCCTGTTGCATCTCAATCCTGCAAAGATTAATATTAATTTTGTGGGTCGGGACAACCACTATTAATGGACCTCAGGCCAATAGAGATTTTATTATAATTATATCAGCAAGAGAGGAATTCCAGTGTTCTCAATGATCCTCATCATACACATTTTATGTACTGCATCCCAATGGCCAGATTTCAAGGTGCTTTACAAAAATGGATGAGGGACCATAGCAGGGTTAGCTACACCGGGGAACAGGCACCGAAGGGAGCTCAGCTCTTCTGCCTATTAGCATCTCATGGTGCAGCAGCAATTTTTGGCTCTGCACAATTTTTTGGTAAAGGGAAACACTGCCCCTGCATACACCATTCTCACCTGCCACTCCCTCCCTAAGCAAACCTTTGCTTCCACACTGATCACCCCCATGTTGCAGATGGAAAGAATCGTGTACACAAATCAAAAGGACAATTCAAAGGGGACGTGAAAGTCAGTATGAAAGCTAAGAATCCAGGTGTCCCACGGGTAAAGTCACTGCTGTGCCCACCAAAGGTGAAAGCCACTGTATACATGAAACTTGCACCTAGATGAAGTACAATAACCCAAAATCTTGGTGGTGTATCTCAGCCCCAGTCCTGCCTCACGTGGAATCATCTTCTTGCAGGTGTGCCCCTTTCCTTACCCTGTGCCTATGCACACAGGTACTGAATGAGCCCCAACAGCATACATTTCAATACATTATGCCACAATTTTTTAAATCTGGCAAAAAAAAAAAAAAAAAAAAACTCTCTAGTGCAATTACAACGTTGCAAAGATTCAGTATCTTACCAGTGCCACATACCAGAGCCTTGGCTTCATCCAGTTTGCAGGAAGACAGCTCAGTGTAGGCAGATGTGTCCAATCAGGGTGAGGTTATTTTTGATAACTGGATTCAAAATTAACACTGCAATAAAAACAGTCCTGTATTAGTCATGTTTACTCTGTATACATTCACTAACTACGTACCTAATACTCTACAAAAACATGACTTCATTGTATCCTGAAGGAAGAAAAATGCACAAGAAGTACAAAACCTATATCTCAGCTAAATTTTTTGCAGTAGGGAGCCTCTGGTCTTTCAGTTTCTCTATATTGGAGAAAGAAGCTATCTCACACTTTTGTGAAGTTCAGTCACAGCTCCAGTTTCTCGGGCAGAAAATTGTCTTCTACCCTAAGAAAAGATGGTTTTACTGACAAGCCTCCTGGCACATTCCCAGCCAGGAGAAAGCCCCGCTGATGGGCTCTTCACTGGCACCTGATAGCTGCTCAATGTCTTTTCTGCCACAGAATTTCTTTTTAAGTAACCTTGAGCAAAAACACTTGACACTTTGCACTTCAATTCTCCACCCAGGCAACGGGCTCCTCTATGCAATAAATAGGTTTTGAGGTTATATCACTGACCATGAGATGCTCAACTACCATTTCATGAATGGCCATATCAGTACCGTAGCTAGACAGTAACAATTAAGGGTAAAGCTGTAATTTTTCCAATGCTCTTTGTTCCTGAAATGCCTGCTGTAGCAATGCCAACTAGGCTGACCTTTCTTTACTGAAAGAGTAAAACCTGCAAATACTACACGTGGACCAGCAAGACTAGAATGAAACAATTAGGAAATGCAGCACACCTCACATATGTCCTTATGTAGGAAAGCCAGCATTATTAGCATAATCACAGTGTGCTCTGTTAGCATTAGAGTTAAAACTGGAGAGGAGAAGCAGAGGGAGCCTGTTGTTAATGCAGACAATTCAGCCAGACAACAGTTGGCCTTAGTAATTAGCAAAACAGTGCCACTTGAAGAGCTCTCTTTGGGTACTCCCCAGGGAATTTCAGACATCAAGGCAGCTAATATGTTTTCCAGAAAAGCTGGCAAGAGTTAAAACCTGTAAAGCCAAATACCTTTGTGCAAGGAACCACTATCCTGAGCAAGAACCATGCTGAGAAAAGCCTGGATTCACTCATTCATGAAAACGTTGCCAGCCTGCAGGTTTTTCTGCAGGTCTCCTAACACTCATGTTTTGTTTTGTTCTTCACTCTCATTTCAAGCTCTGGGAAGCAGGTGATTATCAGAAATGACCATCTCTCTCTCTTTTTTTTTTTTTTTTGGTATGTGCATCTCTCACCCTTTTAAGGAAGAAAACTGAAAGTGTGAACTTTACAAGTCCAAGCACTACAATAGAATCAAATAAACCTGCTTCACTCCTCTTAAGGAGCTTGAGCCACTCGGAGAATTTTGGAGAGGAAAGTGAGATTTTGGAAAGCCTGGAATCTGACCTAGAAATATATTTGCTGGATACCAAAACTGCATCATTTAAGTAAATCCACCTCCTTGCCTCCTTACGTATCTGCAGGGTGTCCCTCGCTGCCGCTCGGTTCTCACGCCCGGCAGTCTGAAGCCAGCCCCCACCCGCCACAGTACAGCTGCTGCGTGCTGTTCATTACAAGTTAACATGCAAGCCAGGCCTACAGCAGGTCCCCAGTCTCTACTTCTTAACTTGAAGGAGATGAAAGAATTCTTCTGGGAGAAGCTGTGTACTTCATACCGCATTATACTTACTCGGGCCCATGTTAGCATATTTAAAGCACTGTTAGTTACTTAGCATAATGATTCAATGAAGGCCATTCATTATAAGTCTGTCTTGGAAGACAGAAAGATCTGTTCTGCACAGGGTATTTTGGCTCTGTGAAGTACATGATGGCTACAGAGAAAGATATGCCTGAAGTGTAGCATACAAGAATAATAACCTTAAATGTTAAAGGCATAGTAATACATTTCATCAGAGGAACCAGAGGAGCTAGGAAGCACTAGGAGCCCTATCACATGATAATCATCTGATAGGACACTACGTCCAGACACAGGGATATTTCAGAGGGATTACAATCGCTTTACTTTCATTGGCAGGCCTGACAGGCAGCACAGGGCACACTGACAGGAGGAATTTGGTCGTGTGAACAACTCCTGAGTAATTAATCAGGGTCAGGGCAGGATCTGGTTTCAGAGAAATCAGGCTTGTTACTGGCACAGCACTCCAAGCTTCAGCCCAGCCCAGTTGTCCCATTTTTTCTGGTCACGCAAGTCAAGGCACCGCTGCCTGCTACAGAATATGGTGGATTTAAGTCATTTATTCTGCATAAAGGCTGCTGTGCTCATGTTTCCTTTTGGTCTAGCCCATCCATAGACGAATTATCAAATGCTAAAAACTTCCTGAGATGTCGGATTGGTGTTTGGATTTAAACACCCAGAGGCCAGCCTGATGGCTGCAAGGTCACTCAGGAGACTGAATCCAAGGATCAAGCATGAGGCTTACACTGCAGCCTGGGGAGAAACAGGTACAACCCAGATTTTCCTCACCCAGAAAACAGCTCCTCAAAAGAGGGTGGACTATGATTCATGCAGAGCTCCCTGCATCTCCAGGTTACAATGCCAAATGGTGCCCAAAAAGCCTCAGAAGGTTACGCTACGAGAGCCACAATTGCAAGGAAGGTATCACAAAAGCCTGATAGTAAACCGCATCATGAACAAAGGCCTGAAGTTCCTGTCCTCGTTCTGCCTACTGACTCACAAGCAGAGATGAAAATCAATGCATTAAAAGTGAGAAAACTCCCAAAAGTAAAGGAGCAGGAATTTTTTCAGCACAACCTGTAATTGCACCAAATCCTTATTGTCACAGGATGTGAAAGCGGCCAAGAAGATTCAAAGCAGGATTAGACGTTTATATGGTTAATGAGAGTATCTACAGACGTAACAGAGAAGGCTAAGTGCTAACATATATTCTGGAAGGGAGACACAAAACCTTGTGCTTTAGGGTATAAGCCAATCTAATTATTTAACACCGTATCTTCATCTGCGTTCTAGGTGCTCATGCTGTACGTGCTGCACAATATTAAGCACCTCAACAGAAATGTTTTCCTGAGCTTCTAGAGGTCCATAGTCCAGGCTTGGCTTGCTCCAAAATTGAAGCAAAGGCAGAGCAATCTCATTTTAGTCCAAGCCTTTCACTATACTGACCATGGCATTAAAACTGTCCTTTACATTTTTATGCAGAGCAGAAAATGCAGGCTTTGAAATTACTTTATCCTTCTTTGTTTTCTTCTTTCCTGGAACAGAGGACGGCTGCTCATTACACAATGTTTCTGCCTTGAATATTTCCATACTTACTCAACTTAAAAATGAAATAAACTACCAAACAAGCAGCCTGAAGGTTTTTCTTTGCTTCTTTCTCTGTCTTCATTGCATATGTTAGAACACACCAAAAACCAGGTGAACATGCACACTATATAGTGTTAGCACTGTAGTTTTTAATTTCATATACACACACACACACACACACACACACACACACACACACGTATATATAAAAAAAAAACTGCCCATGAAAGCCTTCAGCCATCAACATTTCTGTGGTCAAGTGTCATAAATCTTGCATCACCAAAGAACAGCCTTCTGCCTCCTCTCTTCCCCATGCCACCAAAATACATTAATTTAAAATGTGTTTGTTCCCTCCTCACCCCAGTGTGAGCTCATCCCCTCGTGGCACATTCTGACCTTCAGAAAATTGGCTGCTTCTCTGTCCCACTAGCCGGCAACAGAAAGCCCAGCTCTCCACAAAACCGTTCCCTAATTGCTCGTCAATGATCACATTTATCTCCCAGGCAAGCCAGATTGCAGTGGTTAATGGTATAAATGGCATCTAGAGCAACAAGGACTGTGGTTCTGTTTATTTCACGGCTATCTAAATGGAAGTCTATGTTAGTATCAGTAACCTGAAGACATTGTTCACACAAGTTTTTAAGCCTGTTAACACAATTTATTAGAACTTTCAGGCTTTGGAATAACAAGCTATTGAGACAAAGCGATAAAAAGAATGGCCATCACAGCCAAAATGAATTTTCTATACAGTTAAAGCAACTGACATGATCAAGTGGAAGAAGGATAGCATAAGGCAAGAGTTGAAAAATAATTAAGGCTTTAACTTAATTCAATTACAGCAAAATGTATTCTTAAAAAAAAAAAAATCACATTTTCCAGTAATTCTGATTCAGTTAAATTTTTACAGTATATAAATAATTCTAATTATGCTCATATAAGGTTAGCTTTCCTGCATGCAGGCATTTAGAAAAATGTTAAATTAAATTATCTACATGCACTGGAAACGTAATACAAAGGATTATCTGAAAAGCCAGGAGCAGCAGGCCAACATGAGCAAATCTCTTATGTAATGTCTGACAAAGCCTACTACGAGCACAGAAATAGAGCTCACATTTTCTTTTTGTAGATGAAACATTTAATTATCAATCTGAGTCCATAAATAGACTCTTCATGTTGGAAGAGGGAAAGGAGGACCTGATGCAGATGCGCCACTGGATTAAGAGAAGATCCTAAAAGAAATTTATCAATGTCACAGGTAATTAATTATAACTCCCCATCTACAGATGGGGATGGCTGTGTTTATCGGCCAGAATTCCCAGACTAGCAGGTGGTCAACAAAGAGCCTAGTGAGTTCTCTGCTCATCTACCTTCGTGACTTATCTGCATTACAAACACATGGCTTTAAATTATTCTCATTGGGTCAAAGAAATTCACCGTTGTCAATTCTCATGTTTATTATCGTAAGACTTGTGCTATCTGCTGCTCTTTTGTAAACCTCCTGTTTTGGCTGTCATGTGATTGCACTTATATTCAAGGAAGGCTGATTAACTTCTAATCCTCATTTCAGAGAATAGTGTGAAAAAGATTAACTCAAAAGATTCGAACACGTGAGAAGGCAAGTGCAGAGAATCCAAAATGTAGTACTTTTCAGCTTTTCACGTTTGTTAAGCTTTTTATGATATTTTGGGGATATAACTAACAGTGGTCTTTTTTGAAGCAAAGCACAAATCTCTTTCAGTTCCTTATGCATGACAGCTTGAAATGGAAAACTCCGGTCAGTACCTGTGTGTTCCCCAAATCATGTTTACAAACAACACACAATTTCCTACTTTTCCTGCTCTCAGCTATAAACATAGGCCAAATTCCTTGAATGCAGCTCAGATCCACAGCTTCCCAGCCAGAAATAGAAGAGTCAGTCACTGAGGCATCACAACATGAAAGCACATTTTAAAGTGGCTTCAATGACCTCTTCTGCCATATGCTAAAATGATTTTCCCCACCAGCAGTACACAGGAGAGCTGATACCATGCAGTGACCAGGAGGGTAGGCACTTGACATTTTCCAGTATGCTATATGGAATTGCTTCCTGAGAACCCATTCCTGTAAATGCTCACGTACATAAGAGACGCGCTGAACTCAACGTGGGCACCTACATGAGTTCAGTTAAGCAAGAGCCCATGCACCGGCAAAGTCAAGGTCCCAGTAACCTGATTGCCATTAGGAAAGTCTCAAGAGTAACTTGAAATACAATTCATCAAGTGGAAGCATAATGACAACTGGAGTGCTTACCTGGTCATTCAAGGCTCAATTTAATTAGCAGATATGGTCATTCACTTACAGTACTTTATGTCTGAAGCTGATTAAAAGAAGAAAAAAGAAAACTCTGCACAAGAGCTTCATGTCAGCTGAGACCTCTAAGACAGATGATAACAATACATATATGTTTGGAGGTTATCAGCACCTGAAATTGGCTTAGGTCCTTTAACTAATACGCTAGAAGTGTAATCAACATAAGAGACGTGTACCTAAGGGAAAAAGAAGCACAACCAAGGCGAGTGTGTCAGTGACAAGCATTCAAATGAAAAGACTTTAGGAACAAGATTTTGCCACTTTTACGTGCAACAGATAGCATCTTTATGCTCAAACACTCTTATTTGTTACACCTTCAGTGAGCCTCAGGTGCCCAGTCCTGGGAGTGACCTGATGTTGAAACAGCTCCTGAGATCTGATAACCAATGTCCATTGCATGTTTGTAAGCAGTTTGAAGTTACTCTCCAAGTTCAAGCTCACCTGTCCATGTTGAAGATGAAAGAGGGTCCCGTGGCTCTCAAGATGAAGGAGAGGAGGGGAGCACTCAAGGAGCTCCAAAATATTTGCAGGACCAAACCTGGCACACCGGGGCTGATGTGCACAGCAAGTAAGCCTGCTTTGGAAGAGTTCACCAACTGGATAGCCCCAAACCCAGCCCTACTTCAGCAATCAAGTACGTGGCTGGGTTAGAATGATTCTGACCCCAAGGCCAGGCTCAAAGACATACTGTGTGCAACAGTATAAAGGGAGCCACTGAGAACAAAATTTGGTATACAGTGCAGAACGAGACACTTGGGAAATTTCAGCACAGGCTACGTGGAACTGTCTTAATTTTTCAGGCAAGGCAAGGCAAGGCTAAAAGCATTGCTGTAACCTGCTGAACCTCACACTGCGTATGTCTCAGTCACAGATCTGGAAGTGTGACTCAGACATGTCATGTCTGCTTCTCATTACAGAGACGCGGGGTGGCTGAAGCTGCTCCATTCTCTTCACCCAGAAATGCAAGAACATAAGGATCTGTCTGTACCTGATGATTCTCAGGATGCACTGCACCTTGAGAGCCAAATCCCTCCGAGATGGTTTTGGGGTGGTGAAGGTAGCCCCAATACCCTACCGGGCTCCCAGTTCACCCTCCAATCTCTTGTGAATCCATGGGTTCCCAAACATTTCCCTATTAAAACAGGAAACACAAGGGTGCCAAGATTTGAACATGAATAGACTTTAAAGGAACAAATGTGACTGTGAAAAAGCAATCACAGCGAAAAAGCATTTGCTTGCTCACCATTTTTGTTTTTTTTTTTAAAAATAAGCAAAGTGCACTTGGGAGTGACATCAGAGCCCAAACCCCTGCCTAGAAGAGCTGCCAGTATTACAGATTCTGCCCCGTTTCCTCCTCCACCCCCTCCTACCTCCAGGCCAAGTCTGCACCAGTGGGAATGACCACAAGTGCTGTTACAGTACAAGTGCAACCCTTCCTTTAACTAATAAGGCAGTACTACAGCACTGTAGGTCCCTCAGCTTCGAACATTAATTTGTATATTATTGTATAGAGAGGTCAACTTCAGGCAAGTATTAGATTATTTATAACTTCAAATAAGTTATTTTGCAAGCTCATTTGCCAGATTTCCATGTGAGGCAGCATTTGATAGAAATATGGAAAATGGCCTGAACTTTAAATGACAAACAGATGAGAAGGTCCAACAAAAATCAAACACTTTTGAAGGCCATGTGTTTTCATAGGGAATATAAATGGGATTTTTAATTGATGTTGACTTCAGCTCATGGTAACATTTTGGGTGATCTCAATTAGCGGGGTTACAAAAAACAGTAAAGAAAGGAATTTGATTACAGCTAGCCCTGGAAAAAAGAGATTTGGCAGAAGTACTCCTTATGTTTCTTAATTAAGGGAGTAATCTCTTCTGCAATGTAACTACCTACAGTCATATTCTTGCAGCCACCAGGCACAATAATGGTCTTTTAAAGACGAAGATGCTGAGAACTATCCCATTATCTTTTAATCACAGTTTTGCTTTTTGAGCTGTAGGGATTTTGATAGGTCTGAGTACAGGGCTAGCTCAGGACTCTGAAGAGACAGGTTGAACTGGCAGCTCCCATGAACACTTGCTACGTGACCTCACGTCACTTGGCTTTTCTGAGACGCAACCCCCCAAATGCACACATGGGTATGTCCTTCTCTTACAGGGGTGAGATAAGGATAAATATATTGAAGCATGTGAGGTTCTCACATAATATAGTAATGGAGACACTACGAGTACATAGCAGAGTTATTCAAACTTATTTCCCAACTGGCATCTGCCCACGTAGGAGTAACCAGGGTTCACTGCTTCCCGTTCAGAGCTTCGCTCACATCACCAAACTGTCTTTAAACCGGGATTTTAAAGTATTTCCACTAACAAAAGTTAAATACGGCTTTTCCGGCTCAAGATGGATGGGCAAGATTGTTTTATTGCACTGTTAGAAAATCCTTTGTGCAGAAACAGTTTCTAAATGAAAACCATCTTACTAAAGTAACAGCTTGCACGCAAATGCACCAAAGAAAATTTTTTTACCTATGTCAGGAAAGCCTTTTGCACCAGCTTTAACATATTCATCAGCTCTGCATTAAGAAGTACTTTTTCTTGGTTCACACTGGGCAAGCAAATTGTATTTAATCAGTCATAGCACAAGTCACTTTTTTTAAATCCCATTTTTCTAAGTAAGGTGTAGCACCCTCACCGAAGAGTCTGATATTCCACAGGTTTGTAGAAAAAAGTCAAGTCAGGGCCCTTGTCTGTGCTGCTCATGAACCTATGTTATTTATCACCTCCACTTGTGCCTCGGTGTAAAAGCACTGAAACCGGCATAAACTGCAGTGGTCTCAAATTGGTTAACTGTTTAAAAAACAAAACAAAACAAAAGAAAATTGGTCTCCTCTCCGGGCAGTAAAGCTCTAAAAGTCAATTTGAACATGAGCAGAGTCATTCTTCACATTAGCGTTCAACCTCTCCCTTCCCCACCAGAGCATCATTTTGTGTTTCATCTCAGGTATGAGGATTCGAAAACAATGGAAAACAGTGAGAGAGAGCTCTCCAGTCTGACCAGCAGCAAGGCTTTCGCCTTTTCCCCCTCAGCATAACACCTTTCAGCTCATGCCACAGAAGTTTCAGCTTACCACAGCCTCCTACGCCTCCACTCTTTCTTTCCAGGCAACGGTCCTAGCCCCGACAGGACACATTTCTCCTCGATGCTGTATTTTTGGCCCTGTTATGGCCATGACTTTAGACCTGAGGCTCTTCTGCTCTTTGCATGGCTAAGGCCTTTGCTCATTTGCAGCTGTCAAAGGGTAGCCACTTACTTATGTGGCAAGCATGGAAATGTAAAATGAACAGAGACGCACTGCTACCTTTGCTGTAGGCCCTGCCAGCCACTGTTTATTTCATTCTGGGGCAAATTCAGGCCTGTCACCAGCTTGCAAGGCCATGGAGATCCCAGACCCTTCCTCCAGACTAGAGACCTGGGGATGGGAGCATAGGGCAATTTTGCAAGTCACATGGATCAAAGCAGCTTGTTCCCCTCTTCCCTCCTCAAGTCGTTCTCATATCATAGATATACTTGTGTTCAAGAGAATCCCAGGTACATTCACTGTTAAACAAATTCAGCAGTTATTTATGACATAAATTATTGTACCTTTTCCTCTACTTCTTCCACAGAGATGGCAGTCAAAAAGCCTTTGAGGGTCTTTTAAAGGGGGGTGGAAGCAACATTCTTTCTCCTCTTGCAAACAGGGTGGATATTTACCACCTACGGAAAGCGTCCAAAGAACTGATGAGAAATCCAGGAACAACTGGAGCACCCCTGTTAAATGCAGTCTCACTTGGGAATACAAACTTTAGACTTGCTATTCACGCAGCTAATGCTTCATCACAGCGAATCTTTTTCTTTCTTTCTTTTTTTTTTTTTTTGTTTGAATTTGAAAGCTAGGAGATAGAATATCAGAACACCAAAGCATGGTGTTCTGAAGTTATTTTTCTCATTAGGCTGTATGCTCCAGGATATAGTTAGATCCCCTAGAGATTTATCGTCTTTTGTACGACAATCAGAGGCCTTGAAAGGTGTATAAGTATTAGTTTTGAAAACACATATGGCTTAGAACAAAGAGAAACAGACTGATCAAACAGCAGGGGCAATGTACAGGAGTTAATAATACAAAATAATTCTGAGCAGCGGCCAGTTTTCACAAAGCAAACATCTCAATGTGGATGCCATATTGTCAATTAGACCCAGTCATTTTCAGATGTAATGGGAAGTGGAATACAATATCTACATCTGATGTATGAACACAACTGTAAAGAATCAATACCATCTGGCTGCAAAGCATTTGGTCTTTTAGTCAGCAAAACCAGGCCGTTCACACAATAAAGAACAGTTCAGACAATATGGGAACCTCAGACTTTTCAGCATATCATTTGCAGGGCAATTTTTAAAAGAGGAGACAAAGTTTCAGCGGTGCTTTACCAATAAATCTGAACGCGGGGAATAACCTCGACAAGGGCCAGAGGTTGAGGTGGAATCTGTGTTCCTTCAGGAAAGGTTTATGCCTTCACATGTGTTACATTACAGTCCAAATTCAGAGCCGTGTAAGCGGGTCCAGCGCCAGGTCTGGGTTTGGCCCTGCATTTTCTCATTACGCTTGTCACAAGACATCAGAAGTAATCACACCGCCCAGCGGTACGAATGCTAATAAAATAAACCAATGATTGATGAAGAACTTTATCCCAAAACATCAGCTATCCTAACTTGTATTTCATGGGTACAGTGGCATTAATTGTTTCCATACTGATTTAACTCTGTTTTGCCAGGAATTAGCACCACTTTTATTTACTAAAATTATGTTTCAGTGCCAATGCTTTTTCTTTTGCCTTCTTTTTTTCTGCTGAAGTCTTAGCTCCACTATTTACCTTTACTTTGAAAGGTTGGAGAAAAGCAAATCTGCACTTTACATTGCTTTCCCTAAGCCTTCCTACTGGCAAATTAGGCTGCACTCTTAATGCTTTAAGAGAGCTAACAAGCTCTTGAAAACCTGGAAACAGGTTTGGGTTTCTAATGATGTGTAAATCTAGGGGATGAAGGAACTGTGTCATCAAGCAGGAGATTTTCCACAGTGGGGAAGGAGTACTTGGAGCTCCATTTGTCCAGCTTGGCGCATAACGCTGCCCTGAGCTCTAGCACGCAGCTCGCTCCCAAGAATTCACCTGGATCTTGGCTCTCAGACAAGGCAGCCTCTAGAGACAAAGGGCAAAAATAACCACAATGGATAAAAAGCCAACTGGTCGAATTTAGGAAGGAATGTCTAAGTAATGCAGGACATGCTAATATAGAGCCAAATACTGACTTACTGTGAATTGGCTTAGCTCTGGGGAAGCTCGTTCAGAAAGGACAATTACATAGGCTAAGGATCTGACCAGTACAATTTTCTAGGCTTTTGTTGCTGTTGTTGTATGGAGAAAATAAATGTAGGAGTTCATACATTGTCATATTCCACCCACACGAGTCTTAAAAGGACTCTGTACTCCCAAGAAAATACAGAACTTAAAAATCTAGCTGAACATATTGGCTGGCACACAACCAGCCGGGATCCAGGACAGAGCTCAAATATTCACGATCCAATCGCATCAGGACTCTGCAGCCAACCCCGTAGGATGACCACTTGAGTGCTGCACGGTGCCACCCTGCTCCTCAGTCAGTATCACCAGTGAGGACACTCACAATGTAGTACGAAGAGCTCACACATGCAGCAATGCCTCTTAGTTAAAGGATGAACTCAGGCCTCCTGACTAATGCGGCTTGTTTTTGATTTTGTTTGTTTACAGTTACGAGAAAAGAGCCAACTGGCCTTTTCTGTTCTCCCAGCTGCTAGTATTTCACCTGTAGTTGCTACTTTGTCAAATATTGAAGACTGGGTCTTGCAACATCCTTGTAAGCAAAGCTTATGCATCTTCATACCTCCCAATGTAAAACAGCAGTACATGCTCTGAGAAGCTTGCTCCTTCTCAGCTTTAACTTTCTAACTTCCCGCATTACGTTGCCATACACACAGACCAGTAGCAGGCAGGAGTCAGGCCACCTGCCTTCAGGAAAATGCAAGGAGAAAAGGGTTTACCTGACCGCCTCCCCCAGCTCCCAGATGGCCTGACTGCATGTTAAACGCAGTCCTGTCCCCTCTACTTCTTCAAGACCTCCATCTCAGAGGCACTGAGCACTGCCAGGCTTCATGATACAGGGAAGCCAACAGACAAACAAACTCTCATACCATTACACTGGGTTGTATCCCACCCCATTGACTTCAAGAGGCCTCCACAATCCGTCCCATGAAACACATCTGGCTGCAATTCCTATTTTTAGTTACGCCTGACAAATCTTGAACTGCTGATATCAGAATTTAAAGAAATACATGAAAAACACTATTTTCATTTTAAAAAATTGTTCTCCTGGGTCTCCTAGAGATAATAATTACTACTCTGCTCAGCTAGTGCTGTCATTATATCGCTCAATAAAATGGATCATTTTTAACTCTCAGGAGCATTGGGAGCGCGCTACTTCCTTGTGTGAAAGTAGGAATGTGTCAGTTTTGTTTAGCAAATATAACATTTAATGTCTTTGCTCTTGGCATTCGGGATCAGCACTGAGCCAACAGCAAGGATACAAAGCACACCGTGAACAGTCAGACTTTTAAAAGATATTACATGTGTAAAAAAAAAAAAATTCCCCCATGTAAAAAGCAAACCTAAAGGGAAAGATTTTCCCAGGAAAAACGCAAAACACAAAAGTCATAGCCAAAACCACTTTATACATCCCGATTCCGTGTATGCCATCAGTAATTGTGCCTGACCACGGAATGAGTGGCCCACATAACTCTCACTGCAGTTGCCAGAAGATACTGCCAGATCTGACCATTTCTATCTTGGTCATCAAGGTAATAGCCCATGCCCTACAGACAAGTGACAGCAGCCATAAACAGCCTCAACAGCTCCCTTCTTCCAGTAGTATTCATCATTTACCTCCCAACTTCAGCAACCATACCGTATCACATGCAAAAAAANAATGGCTCAAACCTGCAAACCATCAATGAACTGCGTGTCCAAGCCTGCTGACTAGCAAGGGGACTGAAACACAGCTCTGCAGAGATGGTACCCAGACTCCACGCCAGGATAACCGTAACCTTTACCTCGTGCACAATAATACCAGAAATATTGTTCTGATTTTCATGTCTTTTTTCTAATCTAATCCTTTAAGGTCTCTCATCCTCCCAAAGAATGTGTCATCCTTACACCAAAGAATCCAGCAGACAACTCACCTGTCCAGTCATCAAAAGAAGTCAGAGTGGTTCCTCTGTTCAGAGCTTGAGGCCCACTTATCACCACCACATGACATTACCTGCCATTCCCCTGGACTTGCTACCTTTCACCTAGGAGTACATACGGAGCATGACTAAGAGTGCAGATGAGTCTTAGCCTTCTTGATGGTGGAGACTGAACTGGCTATGGTGTAAAAACCTATCTCCAGAGCTGAAATATTGACTTAGTTGCTGTTTTAGACCACATAATTTGTAATATATGTGCTGGCAGAAAGAGTCCAAAGAAAAAAAAAAGTTTTCTGAACACGGGAAAAAAAAATAAAAGAATGAAATCCAAGAACAAACCTCTAGGATTCCCCCTGTGAATTTCTGCATGTTTCTGTACAGAGAAACAAAGTTTCCTTCCTTCTGGAAAAAGGAAAGCCTTGGGCCCATAACTCTTCAGATTCCCCAGATCTGCATTAATTTTTGGCAAGCATAGACAGAAACCTTGTGCCTCCACACAGTTTCTTCTCATGCTCTTCTTGGATTCCACACCAGCACAGCTCAGGATAACTCTACCACTCAGCAGAGACCCAGGCCAAACATTTTGTCTTCCCAGAGGAGATTCAACACAGGTTTTTAGGGAGCTTTGCACTTTGTCACTAAAGTCTCCTCTCTGCTGGGGTTCCAGAGAGAGTCCTCCTTGGAAATAAGGGGGTAAAGCAAAACCTTGAGGATGAGGAAACCCCTCAGTTCCTCTCAGATCGTTCTTCCTCTGCTCAAACTTAGAGTATATAATTAAACCTCATAAAAAAACAAACCCAGAAAAAAAAACAAGAAGGAAACACAGGAGAGTGGTGCACACCAGCTGCTTTATAGATCTTTTCCAACCTGCCCCATATTTATTCAAAACTGGTGCGCAACACCTGAATGCAATTCTTCAGCCTGACTATGATATAAGCAGAGCATTTTCATGCCATCAGTAACCTGATCCCACCCAGCTGGGCTGGCTCCCTGACAGCAGAGGCATTTCATCTTCCTGCATAACCGTGCTACATCTGCAAAGACAAAGAAGCTGCCATAAAGGGGTTCCCAACCACAGCAGAAGAGGGGCTGGAGGCAGGGGGGATACGAGGGTAAAAATAAGACCATATCTGCTACACTCACGCTTAATATGAACACACACACACACACACACACACACACACACACACACACAAATCCATCAAGAAGACGAAGAGGTTCTCAGATAGGGGAACTTGCTCGCTAACATCACGCAGCCTGAACTTCTACCTGGCTAAATGGCTGCCTGGCAACGGAGCACAGAGGGACTGAACTCGAGCTGCCAGCAGAAGCACGGAGCTGGCGAGCCCGCTCAGGCTCTGTGTCGTGAAGCTGCGTTTTCAAGATTAGCAGGGCCAAAAATAGGCTTGGAATCATATTGCACTTCACGGAAGGGTTTTACCCAACTACTGAGCTAAAAGGGTCATACAAGCAGGCACTAGGGGATTTTATTAAGTCCCAAGAATGGGAAAGAGTAGGAAAAGAGGGTTTTAGTTTAAAAAAAAAAAAATCCTTTTTGTTGTCAGGAAGAAAAAATTTTTTACTCTGATGTATTTTTGCAGCTTTGAAAGCAGAAAGGATATCCCGCTTATGATGCCTAGGCACCTATGGCAAAACTTTAGGCTTCATTTTGGCAGTTTGGAAACTTCCATCTTATTTTCAAAGTTGACTTAAGCAAATAATAATTAGTGACATCATCTAAGCCAACAGTACATTTTCAAGAATGCTTATGTGTTCACAGAGATTTTTTTCCTCATTTGAAAAATATATATATATATATTTTTAACATTGTCTCATTTATTTTATGCTGAGAACCTCAGTCCTGCAGGTCCTCTAGTGAACTCCTGGGAGCCTGCCTTCGTCAGGGTACAAATGAGAGACCTGAGAGATCACAGAAGGGAAATAGCCCAGTGCTCAGATAAGAGCACACATTCTTCTGCATCCAAGTCCCCCACTGACTTCAGGGGAAAAAAGGCAGTGGATGAAAGGTTGCGTTAGCAACGATTTTCTGGATCTTCGTCTGCCAGGCTCTCTGGAGTTCACTGACGTTAATGAGAGCACTGGGTGCGCAAAAAATGCAAGACATCCCCCTGCAAAGGGAGGGAGGCTGTGGCCCACTCACTGCAGAGTTTCCTGTGTTCATTTGTTTACAGAGCAGAGTTGAGGTTAGTTCAGAAGAGAGTTCCTCATTTCCTCCTCCTCCTGCCCCTCTCCCTAACCAGATGTGACAATGTTACAATATTATTATCCTGTCAGCACCACAGGGGGAAATACAAATAAAATCCAGGGTGAAAGGAGAGCCAAAAGAAAAATAGATCCAAGGCAGCACCTTTCAGATTCACTAGCCCATCTCAGGGAACTGGAAACCTGTACAGCTGGACTGCGGTTTCATTTGAAATGCCTGTGGGCAAATGATTAACAATAACTTTTAGAGGTCCTGCTGAATGCTATGGGTGACTCCTACTGAAAGCCCAGGAGCTACCTACAGCCAAGGGATGGGATGTGAACCACTGGGGCTGACAGCCTAAATCACATGCTACACTGAACGACCAGCCCCAGAGGGTTTCAATGTGCCAGTGCCCTTTGGCTTCTTACTGCCACTGGGAAAAGCATACCCAGACTGGAGTTTTGCTATACAAACCAGTGGCTTACTGGTTCCCCCTGCAAGTCTCCCACCACAGACAAACATGCTGGGCTTTCATCCAGACATGGGAACCAGGAAAGGGTGCGCAAGAGGAAATGTATCTAGCAAAGGAAACAGACGAAGGAGACTGCTTAAATGAAATATTAAGCATTAAAGATACGTAGAAGACTCCACTGAAAGGCTTTTGTTTCAGCTTACTGTACTGAAAAAGTCAGAGATACAACAGTTTTAGGGCTGTGTCTCGTGAAATTCAGAAGCAGGACACCCCTCCCTTCCCTGCAGCCTTTCAAAGAGTTATAGTCACAAAATTAACCACCACTATCTCTGTGCACTACATGCTGTGGCCAAAAGCACAACATAGTCGTTATTTTTCTACAGTGCTATAAAGGTAGTCTACTGCTTTTCCCCCAGCTGGTAAACTGAAAGACACATGGTTATTGCAGAAAAGACTATTAGCTATCTGTAGATCATTTTTCTTTATTGTTTTTCTCCTCCATCAATGGACTGATAAATAGAAACTCTTGCCCAAATAAAGATTTGTCAAGATCGTTATCCCAAGAGGGTAAAACCGCCTTCTAAAAAAATAAAGACCTCAAAAATATCTATCCTGCTCTACCCTTTGCCCTTCCACCCCCAGATTCTCCAAGGCATGCTTTCGCCATACTAAGGAGGAGAGGTTTCTTCCATCACTTCACATGGGACAAGGATTTGCCCCCAAGTCTCTAGAAAGTATGGAAAGAGCTTTCAAAACACTTATGCAACACACTGCTGAGAACCACAGGCTTGTCATGAGATAGATGAAAATCTTTGAAATTTTCCAGCCAAACACGCAGGCTTTGGAGGACAAGTGTGTCCTAATATGGGGTCCCCACAAGGGCAGCATTATGTTCTTGCTTACTAATGGTGTCTCCTGGCATGCAGATGGATCTCTACTGGGGCTGACGAAGAAGTAATTGAATTCTGAGTTCATGTTCATTCCAGCTCTCTGGGACTGAACTACAGAAATAGTTTCAAGCCTGAAGGTGGTTCACATACCACTGCGGTCCTTTCATGTGTCAGCTCTGCTAAGCCACTGATTATGGATCTTGACAGACCCATTAATCCTCACACAGGAAATCATCCTGTTTCTTCTAAGTTGTAAAATAAAGCATTCCCTTTCTAATGGAAAGAGCATCATCATCATGCACCTCCACAGCTAAATATGATGTAACCAGCAAAACATCTGCCTGGACTGCCTTTGGTCGAGTACAGTTTGAAAAAAGAAAGGCATCCAGGACAGTCAGCTGGGCTACTGTTTAGCAGGAGGCAGACATTAGGGCCAGTTGACCTCTTGAAAATTAGAAACTTGCTTTGACAATGTTAAGAAGGCAAACCCAGATGATCTTTGAAGCCATTCCTACTTGGAGTAAGAATCATACTCCATGACAACCAGAGCCAAGACTTAGAAGCCCAAAATTTCCAAAAGCTAAGCCAAACAGCAGTATCTATGCACTGGTAACAAAATAATTGGAAAACATAGGTTGGGTTCATGCAGAAGGCTCAAATGTTTCTCATTGTGGACTCAACTGCATTGTAAGTGCTTTGAACACAAGCCCAGCAAAGTCAGCAGGAAGCTCTCCATTGCTCTCAACAAACACGGGGACTGATTCCAGGCTAAGAGCTAGCACTTGGAGCTCCTCTGCCCAAATGCAAATTTCTGCCAGACGCAGCATCTCTTCTCTCTCTTTTGCCTTAAGACAGAGGCAGTGCAGATGTACCTCACCCTCTGCAGGGGACACATGCAATGTGCTGCACCTTACAGTGGAGCCAAGCTGCAATCTGATCACCTGCCTTCTTCCACTCCCCCCTAGCTTTCCAGAGCTGTCCTACAATTTGTGAAGAAAGCGTGTTGGTGAGGAGGCAGATGAGCACAGCTACCAACAAATGTTCACTGTACTTTTGTGAGCAGCTGTCATAAACCAATGATCTCGTGCAAAGTAAAGTTTAAGCTAGCCACAGAGAAGAAAGAAAGGTCAATGTATCAAGTAGAAACCAGCAAAAATGGAAAGGAATGGGTATATTCCCAGAGAAGAAAGTGCGTTGACTTTGCGAGGTGTTGTTGGAAAGAGATGCCCCCTGGAGCATGCCCTGTACAGAGTTCCCTGCTGTAATCAACTTGATTATTTGTCTGGTGTTAATACAGTAACATGCTGCTTTGCTGAAAAGTCCCTGGCTGCCTTTCAAGCTCTTGAAAAGACACCAAAGACTTTTGTTTTGATTGCAAACTATTTTTCAGCACCTCTATGTTAGAGTGCCCACGGAGTCATTTGACAAGGCTGTGTGACTCAGGCATTTAAAGGAAAAAACTAATGTTAGACGCTAACACCCACGTAGGGACTTACGGACTTTTTAAAAAATGACTTCTCTCTACCCCACCAAATTTTCCTGACACTTCCAACTTACTAAGTTACTGTTTATTTCACAAAAAAAAGGCTGTCTTAACCTCAATTTGGAATGAATACATCACCAAGGAATCTAATACTATGGTAGTGTAATGCAAATATCCGTTCACAACATCAAACTAAAAGAAGCCACAAAATTATTTACAGTATATATTCATAAAGTGGTTGCACTTTCATGATTCATTTAAACCAGTACAATGTAACTTTTTCAAAGATGCAACTTGTTCTCTCCAGGGTCGTCCCTTCAAGATGAAACCAATCCTTTTATTTTTAGAGTTTTGTTGAGATAAGGTATTGAAAATCTGCTGTTACACACTGAGCATGTGCAACCAATGTCCCATACTGCTGACACAAAGTGTAACCCTGGACCATTCTGGCACCTTTCATGTTAACAACAAATGTTGGGCACCTCTATGAGAATGATCCTGTTCCCATCAAATTTGGCAAAGTTTCTACAAGTTATTAACAAGCATTCAGCAAACTGTTCATGGTTAAATAACTCCAAGTTGAGCTGATAACACAGAAAATATGGGAGGTGATTGAGAAAAGCTGGATCCTTCCATGTGGCAGTAAATCAAAATCACTAAAAAACAGTGTTAGTATACACAGCAAAGGACGCAGTAGAGCTTTCAGTGCTAAATGTGTTGGGTAAGGCAGGAGGTTTGAAGAATCAGTTCTGTGAACTCTCAGTGCAGACTTTTATCTCTGCAGAGAGTGCAGATTACGTGGCCAGGACTGTAGCATGGGAGCAGCATGTGCAAACAGACCCCTGTCAGCAGGAAATCAGGCTTTAGACACCCAGCAGGGAGAATACCCCGGCATTGATCTGCCACATAATGGCAAAACGGCATTTTTGTTTTTGTTTCCTGAGCTAGCCCCTTAGCTTAACACTTTCAGGGGAATCTGAAGATCACTGCCAAGTCCCACAGGAATTCACACTTTCTCACACCTTTATGCCTTTTTGAAAAACTCAGCCATAGCTATGTGGACAGTCCCTATACTGGAACAAGAAAATGGAGTCTAGGAGCGGAATTTTAACACAGCACATTAAGTCTTAAGGAAAGGTGGGTATGCTTGGGATGGTCCAAATGCTTTTATCAGAAAGAATGCTTATTATAAGCTGAAAGCAGCTTAAAAATCAGAAGGATCCAAAGTAGCAATTCAAATAAATGCACGAGATGCTGTTATCTATTCTTCAGTGCCTTGGAAAAGTTGAAAAAAAAGGAACTACATGGTGATGGTTCAAAAAATCTGACCATCTTCCTGTATTTAAATAAGGAAATAACTGCGGGTAGCTGTTGATTTTGCTAATGGCATTCACTCAGTGTATTCTGAGGTTTGCCTTACAGATGAGGAAACTGAGTCAGAGGGATTAAGTAGAGGGCCCAAAGCCATAGGCAGACCTCACTACCAGGACCAAGTTTATTAAAAGTCCCCTGCATACACCTGACTTCCAGTCATATGATGAGGCCTCTGTTGTGTGTTAGAACTACAACGGTTTCATCTGCTGCTGTAAAACAAGAAGGATTAAATCTGTCAGCACTTACAGCTGGGATATTCCAGAGAATTCCTAACAAGAAATACTGATGAGGCAAACCATTTTATCAAAGTATACTTTTGTTTTGAAGCATTCACACACTTGCACCAGGAAAAGCTATGAATCTATTGCGGGGAAGTATTTTTCATGCAGTCCAACATAATTTCTCTGTATTGTAATCACATAGTTTAAAATATGAGTGCATGCCATCTCTCAGCACCCAAACCCCTACAGAATGGGACAGAGACACAGTTTTACAGAAGCATAATGTTTCCACTTCCAGCTTAACAGTAGCTTAGAAGTGCTGGTATCCTGCAACAGAGCTCAAAACTTAGTACAAGCATAGGATCACAGACAACAGGGCAAAGAGAGGTCACCTTATCTATCTTCTGGCTTCTCTCCAAGACCTAGGCCTGAAATGCCCTTTCCTCACCACTCCCCCACTTAAATCCTCTTCCAGGCTCTTGCTACAAGAAGCAAATTAAACACCAGCTTCCCTTCCAAAACAACTGCAATGCAACCCTTGAAGGCCTGTACTGCAAGCAGCATGGCTCAACGGTAACAGACAGAAAGAGAGTTTACAGGATCCAAAAGCCCTAGGCAAAATGGACTTCAAATTGATATTTTCTGTTTACATAGATTCTGAAATCTATTCACTTTCAGTGGCTGGCTGAATAGTCTTCCTTTATGAAAAGGAAAGGGGATAAAACTCCTTACCAAAATACTAAAGCCCAGTGTATTTCCATTTCAATATATTTCAATGGTAAATTCCAGTTCTATGAAGAATGAGGCTGATTGTCTGGGTTTATAATAGCAGACATTTCCGACTAATGGCATCTGATTTTCTTGAGTTCTCAGGATGTGATGAGAGTCTCCACAATGCAATATGCTATTTTTTCCTGAACAGAGAGCAAAGGTGTTCTTAACGGCATCGGTCACAAGGAACTGAGGGCAGGTCAGAGCTGCTTAGGAGCTGGTGGCTGACATAGCAGACCTTCCCTTACTGTCAGCAAGCTTTCAGGGCTAAACACATTTGCAGGGGGCTGCAACAAGGCACAGTAGCAACCTGTTGGTTTAGGAAGAAGCTCTCTGGCATGTTTTGCTTCGTAAAACTACAGGAATGTAATGCTTAAGGAAACAGTTAGTCCATGCTTGTGCCCTGAAATATGATAAAAATACATTTAAACCATCCTTGAGAGATTTTTGTTTTTTTCATCTCAGATACTTATCTAACCTGATCCAACACTGCTTCAGTAAAACCAGAGGAGTAATGCAATATAAGTAAGACATATCTGCCTTTAAATCTCTAGAAAATATTCACAGGAAGACTGTCAAAGACAACTTAGTCTAGAATCCCAAGTGGACAAACAAGGTGGTTGATACTTGCTATAACTGCAAGTACTGAATAATGAAAAATAATCAGTAAAAATAATCAGTCAAAAGAAAGATTACCCAGAGAGGCAAGTTCATTTCCACCACACAGAGCTCATTTCAGCACATTTCCTATTTATGCAAGTACAAACATTGCATTTCCTCAGCTTGCCCTCATTGCCTAACCTAGACCAAACAGACTCCACAGCTCCTTTTCTATATTTTGTATGTTCTGCCTGCGATTTCCAAACAGGTGAAAACCACCTGGATTCCTTCAAAAATCAATTCTGGTTTTTAGTTAATTTCTCCAGAACAGCCCCAAATGATTTCATGGAAATTTCTGCATTTATTTTCTCTGTTTTTGACTTTGCAGTTGAGATTTAACTCAACAGCAGAGACAAGCCTCTGACATGTCTAAAATCCCAAAGCTGGGACCTCCTCTTTTGTGCACAGCATTGCTCTGTATTAGCGAATTTGTTTATGATACAGACAAAGGGGCACTCACCACCTCCCTAGTGACACAGAACACGACAGCCTCTGCAAAGCTGAGAGGAAGATGGCTAGGGAAGGAGAAAAAGTGAGAAAGCAATCTTTGTCCTTCACTGCTCCTTAGTTTACAACCATCTGCATGCAAATCCAGGTAGACCCATTTAACCATAAGTCCTCCTACACTTCCAACAAGTCCAAAGTCTCCAATAGCTGCCTAGTTCCCCCTGGCTCCCTGTTTTGTGCTCATAATGCTTGTTTTCCTCTCTGGAGGAGTTTGACCATCCATTAGTACAAGAACGATCACACCAAGTCAGAGCAAGTAACTGCCTCCTAACCATCTCCAGTAGTGGCCAGCAGAGGAAGTCTACCGAAGAACATAAAAATGAGGCCTGAACATAGATACTTCCCTACTGCATTCTCCCACCCTCCAGAAATTTTTCAGCTCAGGAACTTCTTGTGCCAGAGTTGGTTTTAGTTTTAAATGCTCTTATAGGATTTTTTACCCATGAATCGATTCAGGAGAAGCTGCAACAATCACAGTTGGTACTACACCTCTACTGTGGTGGCTCACGGAGGTCCCAGATCTTTCTTGCTTCCCACAGTTTGCTGGAGTAGTAGTGATTAGTGAAGCCAGCTGGGTAAGCTTCTCCCCCACACTGCAATTGAGTATGACAGATGAACCTAAGGAGCCTGCCTGATGCCTGTCAGCACGGCTGACAACAATACAGCATTATCAGTCAAGCACCATGCCCAGCTCTCTCCTAGCTCCTCTTACTACCTCTCAGCCCCATGAAGAAATGCCATTTGAGCAGACTAAGACTAGAGAAACTTGCATTCAAAACCCTGTTCTGCAGCTGGTTTCCTGTGTGAACATCAGCAAGGCAATCTGCGATCCTTTTTTTGACAGTGTAAAGAGAGGGGCTCCTACACAGTCTGAGTCAGAGCAGTTGACTGCTTGACTTTCTCTAGAAAAACTTATTTCTCTTTGCTGAATTACAGCTGACATCTCCTTTGAGTCCTCATCCTGCAAAGGGAGATAATGCACTGAGCTGCCTCTCCAGAGGTGATGGTGAGGAAAGACATTAAAGCCTTCTGGTGTTCAAGTACAATAGCGAAGGGGTCTCTATATAGGAAGGGTCCATTGTCCTTACAGAAGACAGCACCACTGTAACAGGCAATGGGAGGCGGTGGGCAGCATCCGTGTTCTGCGAAAACAGCTGGCTCTTTGTCATGCTCCCTCTGTGCTCCTGCTTCTAACATCAGCAAATTGGCTCTTCCATTATACACTCGAGACAAGAAATTTGTAATTGAACTAGCACACAGTCGATCACTCTCACACAACACAAAGTCCTGATTTTTCACACTTCCACCTGTGTGTTTGCTTTTTCCTTAGGTATGTACAAAGTTGCAACAGATACAACATTTGCCAAGTTGGGGTAGGCGTGGGGAGGGAGGGGGCTGAGGGAATATGGGAGAAGGTACTTGCTTTAAGCTCATTTCTCCTCATCCCTAGCACTGATGGAATTGTATTCTGCACACATGCTGAAACATTAGCATCGGCTGATTTGGAAGGAATATTGGAAATGAAGTGATAGCAGAGTAAATGTCAATGCATTCAGTGTGACACAGTGAGCACCAGATCTTAAACAGCTTCATCATTGTGGCATTTACTGTATCCTGAAATAATATTAATCCCACTGTTGTCCTTCTTGATGGAATCATCCATGAATATGGTTTATGGGACTGGCCAAAGTGCTAATAGGTTAAAAGAACAACCTATCCAGTGTTCCACTAAATTAAGGTCGCTTCATGGGATTTAATGAAACAAGTACTGCGTGGGGTTTCAAAGGACGTTCCTGTAATTCATGTCTATTTAGGGCTCCTGCTAACCAGAAACCTAATTTCTTTGAGTAAAATAGGTTTTTGTGAAGCCTGGCCATGTGAAAAAAGCTTTAAAGGGCAATAATCAGAAGACCTCATCTGTAACACTTTGTTATTTCAGATCAGTGTTTTGAAAGTTTGTGGGATGGAGTTATTTCCAAAAAAAAAAGTCACTCTGCAAATTAATCAGAACAAATGTATTACTGCTACTTGTCTCTCAGAAATGCCTAGATAGTTAAGTGAGACCAGGACACTATTAAGTCACAAATGGTATAGAGGCTTAATAAGGCACAGACCCTGCCTCACAGACTAAGTAAAATGGCTCCCGTTTCTCAGTGAGGAACTGATGCTGTTTGCCCACAGTTGGGCCACCATCTCAGACAGAACTGTATTTCCTTCCCCGTCTGTGTATGTATCACATAAAATACCAAAATCAGCATTAAGTATGAGTCAGTACAGATGTCCACTAGGGAACAAAATAATACTAAATTCAGATCAATTCTTCTAATTTAAGGTCCTGCTTCCACCGTTCTTCTCTTGTGTCCTTGGTTCAGAGGGGCAGCTACAGTACCTTCCACAAAATACTTTTGGAAGCCACCTTGAGTATGGATGAGGGCCTGCACCCAGCACTTAACATCACTGATCATCAAAAGACAGAACTTTAATCTTAGCAATTTCTAGGTCTTTAGAGAGAAATATTATACATTGCAATTATTGCAGCTTGTGACCATGTTTTCAGGGTACCAAACTGAGGCTTGTAGAAATTAAAGAGCAGCTGCAGCCCCTAAGGATCTTACAGTCTGAACAGCATTAAGTTATATCTTGACATTTTACTGTGAAACAAAGACACAGTCAGAATTAAACAAATCTGACTACCTGTGCACTAATGATAATCCATGATAAGGCTTCACTGGGAAGGGAAAGGAAGAAGAGCTGTGCCAGTGGAGACAGCAGAAGGAATAAGAGACTGGTGAGCTGTGTTTACCAGAACTAGAATTAGGTCAGGACATCAGAGGTAATTCCCTGCGACTGTTCAAACTAGATTTGTAACAACCACCACAGGTGAAAAATTTGATCAAGGACATAAATTCACAGTTGCCTCAGGAAAAATAAGCCTTTCCATACTTTGGAATACTACAGTCAGTTAAGTACTCCTCAGAAGTCCAAAACAAGTCAAATATCAATAGCCACACTGCATCTACGACTCAGATTCAGACCTTGTATCCAGTTTCTAGATTCTGGAAACACTGCTGATATCTTTACTCGAGCCAAGGACTAATGCTGACAGGTCCTTGGCATTAATATGTGCTGTCATAAAAAGGAGGAGGCACACTGTTTACATTTCCTACCTCAGTGATTCCTCTCAATGGCTTGAAAACTTCTACTGCTAGTGCAGGCTTCTTGCAAAAACAGCTGTAGCTCTACAGCCAGGCGTGCCCATGCCAGAACCTGGGGCCCCATGCTGGGCTCCACTGATGTTGTGAGAGAAGCTACGTGGATGGCAGCTATTTCCAAGAAGAAATGCTAGTCCTCCCCTTGCCAACTTTCCACCTGCAGCAGGGAAGGGGCGGCTTCTCTTTGACTTTCCAAAGATTTTATTCCCAGCTTCACCCCATCACAGCACTGGTCCTCTCAGATAAAGCAAAATCTTTACACTGCCAAGAAGTCCTGTCCCTGCCTTGCCCGCAGCATTTAGGAGAAGCACACACACAGACAGATGTTTATGGTTCACCAGTGGGCTTATAAGGCAGGGAAGATGAACCCCCAGGGAAAGAGGAACCCTCCGTGTTTTCCTGGAGGAAAAGGCAGCTACAGGACCTCACATTTTAAGTCCTCAGAACACAGCGTTACAAGCCAATGGGCTGCACTACCTACAACAAATTCTTGAAATCTAATAGATACTGTAACTTTTAATTCCAGCAATTCTGTGCTTACCAAAAGCAAAAACACCTTTAGTATCATGGTAGCCAAAATCAGTGATCATACCTGAAAGGAGTCGCTAGACTAACTGCAAATACAGCATGCTCTGCCTGCCACCCGAACTGTCTGTCCACACAGCCACCTTGCAGGCAGGTTGTGTACTCACCCGTCAGGTGTGCCCAGCATGGACATGGAGATATGAGGCAGCTGCCAGCTTCTTGCAGGAAAGCAACTTGTCTGTGTGTATTGAAGGGACAGCCTGCATGCAAATGCTTTATTTGGTTTTCTCACCTTTGGAAAGAATAAGGTTCCCCCAGCCTGTCACCTTCACATGGGCTCAACTGTAACAGTAGACAGGCTTAAGGGGTTAAGGAAAATAAGTTCAGAGATGGGACAGACTGCAATGAAGGTTGTAACTTGAAAAAGGTTGGAAAAAAAAAGCAAATCCAAATTATACTTTGTCATAGATTGTGTACGTATTAGCCCTAATATCCACTACATAGAATCCTTCACCTTCACAGACATGATCCAGACCTTGGAGTTGTATCCTGTGAGGCAGAGATTGACTGGAACTGAGACCAACATATATCTTGTCTGCATGACAGACTGAAACACACACCCACCACAAGAAGAATAAAATTCTCTCTTGAATATGTCTGCATTGCAAAAGACAGAGGGGGAAGATTGATTTATTTAAACAGTACTTAACTAACAATAAACACTATCAAACCAAAGCAAACTAATGCTCAGCCATTAAAGCATCCATTCAATGGCCCATCTGTCATATTGTTAAGACCTTTAGAAATTGTTTAACAAAATGTTAAATAAGATGACATTCAGCAGCACAAAATGCTTGACTGGCTAATGCAACAAAAAGGGGCTGGCCTGCTGGTGTTTGATATACTGCCCTGTGCTACAGGCTGAAAGCTCCGAAGTGCACGAGGGGCTCCTGGGCTGTCGCTTTTTATCTCAGTGAATGGTGCCAGAAGAGCCCAGAATCCCCACAAGCTACAAGCCAGTGTCAGCAGCATCCGGCAGCAGAGAGGAGGAAAATCCAAGTACAGATAGGAAAAATGTACTACGTAAGGAGAGAAAAAGCAAGCAGAAGAAAGAAATTGGTCTATTATAGTGAGAATGAAGAAAGCCCCATGTTTTTGGTGACCTATGTCTGTTCCAAATCCAGATTGTTTAATTCCAGCCCACCTCATACCTTTATATTCTACATTTGAAAGTAAAGTTTGATCCATGTGCTGTGAAAATACTTCAGATTGAGTATGACAGACTATCTTGTAAATATCTAACAGCTTTAAAGATGGATGCAGTCAATTCAGCAAAGATGCCTGCAAGTTTTGTTTGTTTGCCTTCTTATACGAGAACAGATTTTTCTCATTCCCCTTTGGGAACAGCTATCCTGATACAATATGACTTTTTAGGAACTGACTGCATTGATGCCAGAGGCTTGTGCAGCCTCAAATCTACTTTTAGAGTTAAGGCAGTGCAATTAGGCAAGGCAGGAAATTAGTGGTAGTTGAAGAATAGATAAAATGCTGCCCCGAAAAAGCCCATTTCCTAAGAAAAAAGTCTTTCTTTCAGATTTGCAGAAGGAAAAAAACAAGTATTTTAAGTTTAGACATCTAAGAGTTTTCACAAGACACTACTGTAGGACAGCTCCATTGTCACAGGTGATGCTCCCCAGCACCAATGCCACTAACAAAACCAAGAATCTGTGAAAAGCAAACAGCAACATATATATGACTGTTCAAAATAAGAGTACAATATTCTTCTACAATTTAAATCCTTCCCCTAGTATTACAAGGCCTTTTTAAAGACTCAAGGCTTCACAGTACTACAAAATGTCACTCTTTGTATACCGGGATCCTTCAGTATACAAGGTTTTTGTTTCCCATATTCCCTGCCAGCACACTTACCTTACCAATGCAGAGAAGAGAGAACCCAGGAAGACGAGCTGGCAGGTTCAAATTTCCCAGCAGCTCAGCACTGACAGTAAGCATGGAGGTCCTTGGAAAATCAGGCCTCAAGAATCACAAGCAGAAGTACCCAGCACCACAAACTTCTGGGTTTTGTTTCAGCTTGGTGACAGCTAATAAAAGCGTGGTATTAGCAGGCAGTACAGAGCTTATGTGCTAGTGCCTAGACTAGTGTCCACATAAAGACACCCCTGCTAGTCACTTCAGTAGAGCAGGCACAGTGGTAAACTCTAGAGGAGGTTATAACCTAGAGACCTTCTGATGTTTTCACTGACCTTCATTGGTAGCCAAATATATATAAGGATAAATTACCATTAAAAGTAACCAAGATTTCCAGGTAACCTACTGATTTGGAAAGTATTCCCTCTGAAAACATTCTTCTAATTAACTGTTATTTAATACATCAAAACTGAGACACAGTAAAATCCTAGAAAGCGGGAATTCAATCCATGTTAGCATGTCTAGATAAACACCAATTGACAAATGCATAGAGTTTACCTTGGCTTGTTAACAGATCCTAAAATTGTAAGCCTTGTTCATGCTGTGATTGATACACAGACTTATCTGTTATGAATACACAACTAAAAATAAAGAACCCAAAACAGTGTTTCATCTGTCTGAAATGTATTCTTAGAAAGAAAAAAAAAAAAATGCTATTCCAAGCTGTCTCTAGAACCCAAATTGCCTGCCATGAAGGTGCTACTCTCACATGGTGGTAGTGGCATGTTAAGTATGAGCCAGATATGGACACAGCTTCAGCTTAATAGCAAGAGTGATGGGGAAACCACGCAGCCCATTTTCCTCTCAAATGTCCTCCCACAGCCTGTTTCTGCCTCTGCAAGATCTATTCCAGATGAATAAGGGACCTGGTAAAAGCAAGCAAGATCACAACAGCGTTCTGGTGATGACATGAATAAATAACAAAATATATATTCACTCCTTTCTCGTTGAAGTTGAGCTGGCTGTCAGTAGAAAATACTTACAGGAACATCCCAGAATGATCAGTTTCCAAACTAAGAGCTCTAAAGGTCAGTCTTCAGTTATACCAAATTCAAAACTACCCTAACTGTGTCACCTCTTGGGAAAGAGGGAGGATTCTTCAGCAAAACATATGGCAACGGCTGTTTATTTTATCACACTGCTGTATTGTTTTGAAGTGAGGGAAGGCTTGTAGGGAGAGACAGTACCTTTTATTAGACCATCTATTATTGTTCCTTCCCCGCCCTTTTAAAAGTAGTTTATTTTATGGGTTAGGTGTGACTAGAGCAGAGAAAAGAGCTCTGCTGTAGTACTTATAGACAACAGAAGAGAAAAGAAATAAAAAGGAAAAATAAAGAAGAAATAAAGTAAGACAGAGTGATCTATTCAAAAGCTGGCATGAGTGTTTTATTAGAGACATACACTGTCAGCACTGTGTGGGGAAAGGAGAAACACAAAAAATACTTGCCCTACACAACAACTATCTGGCTACAGACCGATTCAAAGAGCCAACCCAGAACTCCCACTGTGTCAACAGAAAGATTCCCAGAGATGCCAGCCCAGTGGCTCCTGTATGCACCTTACAATTTACATGGATGCAAATATTCAAGCGAGAATGAGGAGGCTGTGCCCAGTTTCAGACGTTCTAAGTCACAGTGCAAAGTATGTAGAGGAAAGTATGTAGCTGCATTCTGCATGGTAAATATGCCAGCTTTTGACACAGAGGAGCAAAAAGAGCTTTTTTTTCCCCTCCATTTTGGGAGATATAAATTGCACTGGCCTGCCCTCTTAGATGTGTGTGCCAATGAAAGCTTTCTACCTGCCAGCTTACCTGAAAAACATCACACAAGGTAACAGAAGAGCGCCAGCATGTGGAAGCTGTGTTGCTACAACACCAGAGAGATCTGGCTCCCACTGCAGATTCTTTGCTCACATGATCATTAGTTAACTTCAAAGAAGCATCTGACAACCTTCCACAGTGCATGAAAAAAGCTGAAAAGATCAATTACAAAAATGATTAGTATGCAAACTATACCCGGGGTTCTGGAGGCAGCTATTTCTCAGTAAGTGTATCAGAGGCCAAACAAAATCATCCTACCCTCTGTTTACAGCATAAACAGCACTCATAAAGACACCTTTAAGGATTTTAATTCTATTGGAAACACATTCCTCTTTTCATGTCAATTATATTGCGTTGAAACATAAATGAAGCTTTTGAAACTTGAAACTAAGGAAACTTATTATCCCATAAAAGGACAAATTTGCTTCCACGGTGAATTAGTCATCTAGCTAATCTACCTAATTCCTTTTCTTTATAGCAATCTTGCTCTCATCAAAAGTTGTCATTAACTGTACCTGTGGTTTTTGTTCCACAGAGTAGCACGTTGTTGCAATATGTGTGTTTGAATATTAAAATGATAGTTTTGCAGTTGTAGAACTGGGTATGTACCCAGTACCTTCATTGTAAATACCCTTTTCAGAAACCTATAAAGTGGATATAACAAAACAAAACACTCCTTTATAACAGCCAGTTTCCTGAGCCTCCCTCAACCTGCTCAGTGGCTTACTGATAGGAGTGTGCCCTTTATAGCAATGGGTGGTTTTCCACCTTTAGAGATAGAAGAAACATTTATCAGACTTAGCTCCTCTGTAAATAAATCAAGAAATTGGGTTTCTAAATGCATCAGGCAACTATATTCCTTACAAGTATGAACTAGAGCAACTGCACTGACATCCACAGAACTGCACCTATTAATAACAGCTAAGGATCTGGGCTATAATACCATGCTATTAAGGGCCAGTAGGTCTCATCAGTCCTCCCTTAAGGAAAAAAAAAAGAGAGAGATTGAAATATAAAAGCTGAAATCCAGCTACTGTGACTATATCATCAGGTTCATCTTTCAGGCAACTTATGTGTGATTATTTAACCTGGAGTGGCCTTGGATTAGCATGAGAGACTCACAAAACCTGCAAACCACATAACGGGTCATTCATCCATGAGCCTATTTGATTCACACTGTTTCAGAATTAGCAGAGCACATGCTGACTTGGTACACTGCCTCACCATAAAGACATTAAACCAGATGTGCAGCAACTGACCAAGAATGCCTTTTCCCAAGCACATTCTTTCTTCCTGCTGAACTATTTGTTACAGAGATAGGTCTGCTGAGAGGTTACTGAACCATGCAGCTAACGAAAATGCACAGAGATAGGAGGTGCATCTTTGACTGCAGAATACCTCGGATCCACGTTGAGCCACAGAGAAGCTGTGCTGCTGTTAAACGGCTGATTAGTTTATTCTGCCAAACATCTGAGAGCATCATTAGTTACACAAATGGCTTGAATTATGATCAAATGAGCTGAGTAACCTGCTGCCACGGAACTCCATGTGAATCCTGTTTTATCAGATCTCAACATGTGTTACGCAGTGCGAAGCCATGTCTCCTGGCTCTATCTGAAGGCTCATCCAGGCCAGGGCTTAAGAGTCCCCTTCTTACCCTGGGACCACCCTTCCTACTGAATTGTTTTACCTGAAGATTACCTCAGTACATATTCCCACTAGACAGGAAGCATTAACACAACACTTTTTCAGACATCTTTTGCTGCTGCACTTTCACACACTCTGGCAGTAGGTACGTGGATGCACTGCTCTCTGCTTCAGAGAAAAACACATTTCCCTGTTGTTGGAAAGCTCAGTGGTGATGGAAAGGAATTCATGAGATCAGTTTATTATTTTGCTAAGACAGGACCAGGCTGTCTCTCTTAGACCACAGAAAGGGTACTCTGCAAACTACCAGCCATAAGATTTACTCCCCTCCTTTATTTTTTGACATCACCTTTGCAATCCAACCACTTACAGCAAAGAGGCTCTGCCATAGATCAAGATACATCAGCTCAACCTAATTCCAATGGCAAAAAATTAAATGCCAGTATTTTGAAGCATCAGTCCTCCAGGCTACTCTCACTTTTGGAGGCTGACGCTTGCTGTGCTAACACACACAGTCCCAAGGGTGAGTAAATCACTGTATTCCAGCAAATGAGACATTCTTGTATAAGCAGGACAGCTCTACCCTTCCTTCATAAACTATCAGTTCCAAATTATGTTGCCTCTATGGGGTATATAAATTCTTTGCTCAGAAAGGAAAATATCTAGCTAGTATCTCTCCCAAATGTGGGAATCTCCCATGTAGTTGCTTTTGTGAGGTAGTTTACTGAAAAGAAGATGGCCTGCACAAAATCAACAGAGAAAAACCACTATTCTCAATCCAGAAACACTGAAACCTTTTATCCTGCAATAGAGAATGGTGTTTCTATGCACAATTTCCTCCAAAATTATTGCCTAGACAGGTATCAAGAAATACAAAGAGGTACTGATGAAAGATTTCTAAGGATAGACATAAATCAGTGTTCTCTTCTTTCTTAGCTTTACAAGACTCAAAATTAATTGCTTCATTCCCACCTCTGGGAGTAAATGGTTTCTAAAATCTGAAGGGAAGAAACGCATCACACAAAACCCACCACTGCCACCAAGAACTGTTACACTCATTTAGCCATGACTGATCAATCAAGAAGCTCCACAGACACTGGCATGCCAGCACCGTCAGACAAGAAGTAAGCAGCCAGTTTCACTCCTGAGATCAGCAGAGAGCTAACCGGGCTTCACACAATGCACAAAACCCTGCCCAAAGACAAGCTGTTGGAGAAGGTACAGCACAAAGCAGCTTGATCTTCTGCATATCCTGGGACACGTGCACCGAGTGCACTGCTTTACGACTGAGCTGCAACACGCAACGTGCTCGTATCCAGCACACAGGCAGTGTACAGGGAGGCTTGGTGGCTTGCTTTGGATGAGAACACAAGGGACTTGGACGCATTTGTTTTGCTAATGCAGAGCCATGCTCTCTCACTCATGCACGTACAGAAAAGATGACCTGCACAACTCCAGCTGTAAGGGTTCTCCCTCTTCTTTTAATATCTTCTCCTCCTGGTGCTTAAGAAGCTCTGCAGCAGTTTAGGAATGAGAAAAAAAAAAAAGGAGAGCGTTTCACCTACATCCAGAAGTACTTGGCTAATGGACACCATTTTGTATCTACTGAGTGTTTTTTACACACAGACGTGTGAATCCCTGCAAGTGAACTGACAGAATTAGTGACCTGCCTCATACTAATTTTTTCCTTTCCGTTTTAAAGCAGTTCACGCAGACAGCACCTGAACTATAAGTATAGCTGCGCTTGAACTACAGCAAGCACCTGGTGAAACACTACATGATATGTTGGATCATCAGATAAAATAAAATCACAGTACACACTATTAGCTTTAATAACAATGAGTCCAAGATTTAATCATACTGCACTCATGTGGCTGGGAATTTTCCCAACAAGAGCATTAAGTTAAACAAGTAGTTTCTGTAAAAATAAACTTTGCAGTCAGGAAATTCCCATTTATTTTTTTTAGGATAATCAGAACAAAATTATCTAGTTTCAAGGCGGATCAACACTTATTTGAGTTCGCTTGACTTACTCCATTGCCTCATGACGTTTCAGTTTTCAACTACTACACCACTGATAAACCACACATAAAATGGTAACATATTGCACTAGAAAACATACTACTATATTAATAATAATGAATGTGATATGAAAATATCAATTTTCTTCTTCTGCCAGTAATACTTTTTGTTCAAAAATATGCTCACAAATCATGTTTAAGTGCAATAGCCTTACATAATGCACAGGCAAAAGAGTAAACCACAAATATATATTTTTTTAAACTCCAACAATTGTTGCTGTGTGAAGTCAAAAGATAGAACCTCCATGGGATTTTCATGCCTAAAAGCTGTAAGGACTCCCAGTCCTTAGAAGTGAACTTGCATCCAGCACTAAATCAGGTGACTCATTTTCTGTCATGATACCTTTTACTAGTGCTGACAAGGATACACTTCACAAAAATAAAACCATGGACCTCCATACTCCAAACCACCACAGATCCCCAAATAGTGTTTTTTTCCCCCGCTAAGAGACAGGACTACGAGTTAGAATTAGTCAATAGCTCTCTTGTGCAAACTCACCCTTCTCAGATTTGCAAGAACGCTTTCATCACCTCGTTCATACACTGTACTGCGAGTGAAATATGACTGTTTTCATTAATTAGAAAATATTAGCAATACTAAAGCCCTGATCTCCCCTCATGACGAAAGAAAAAGAGTGAACAGACTTATGTGTACATGAAGGTGGAGTAAAAGAACCACCGTGCCTTGCAAATTTGCCACTAAAATATTTTGTGCTGTTGCTGTGTGTTATTATATTTGGGGATTTACTATGGCTTCTAAGGCAATAGCTGCAACTCTGCATTTTATGAAAGGACATCTGGATCAGGCACATATCCAGAATTAGTATTCCTCTTGTAGCAGAACTCCAGCATCTGTTCCATATGCTATTTTATCTTGTATACTGACTAATTTCCAATAGCGCTGGATTTTGCAGGGTTTACTACAGTGCTATTAGATGGCTCATCAATATGTTCCTCCACTTATAATTCAAAAATCTACTCAGCATTATGAAATATAAACTTACAGGTTTTTTTCTCCCGAGAAGCCTCTCACTCCTGCAGTTCTGTATACTGTTACTCCTGTCTGCCTTTGCATCCCCGTAGTTACAGAGAGAGCAGCCATCAGTTCTTTTTCTGCAATGGTCTTAAAGAAGTCTTTGTTCCAAAGCTTCTTAATGGAGCCTTAAGATATGGAGGCATTTTACCATCACTAATCTGTTACTGCTTAAGGGCATATTTTTCCTGCATAGCGTTCTTTCGTGTTTTCTTTTTGATGCCTCTGAATGACCTGGAGTGGTAGGCCAGTTCTGAGCAGCCTTTGATAAATTATCAGTGTCTAGATAGAGAATACAACGCTGGGGAGAGGTTTGCCAACAGAATCTCAGTGCACATCATTTTTACGATTTCTTTTAAATTCTTTTTGTCCTTATAGGAAAGTCTCATCAGATTTCCCAAACTTCAGGTGTTCTTTTCCAAGTATCTCCTTTTAGTTTGGCAAATGACCAGAGTCTTGCTTCCTTTTATCTTCTACTTTCTTCAGCCTTTCCAGTCTAAGACGCTATGTTGTTTTCCACACAACATTTGTAATTTCACCACATATCTACACTCATCTGACACCCACCAATCTGTCCTATACGTGATCTTAAACACTTTGTTCTATCAAGTGTTCGTCAAGTAAACTTCTTGTCTTCATCTCACACTCTGTTGCACAAAAATTACAAGTAAGTACTCGTGGGCGTACTGAGGAGCGCTAACTGATCACTATCGCACCTACATCTTGTCTCTCCTGCTTGAAGACAAATGTTTCACTTACCATCCTTTTTCTTTTCTTTTCTTTCCCAGAAGGTATTTTCAAAGGCATCTTTCAACTCCACCAGGGATTTTGTTGAGCAGTGAATCATAAATGACATTTACCTTCTCACCCACATAGCGCAACCGAAGTGCAGGTTGTCATTTTGCTCACCAGTTTCAAACTGCCGCCAAAAGATTTCTGAACCAGCTTGTCCACTACTGCACCACTGTCAGCCCATGCTTCCCCCATCCCTCCAAGGATGCTGTGCTGTGACTGCACACAAGGAGAACACTGTACGCCATTTGGGTTTTCAATCGACTTCTCCCACATGCCATTTTTATGTGTTTTTTCTTACCAGATCTTAGTCAAATTTATTTCCATTTGCTTCCCCCAACTGTTTTATGTACCCTGCCTACTGCATGCTTTACGACTTCCTCTCTTTTTCACTGCAGACTTCTTCACCCTCTTGAGAAACCGAGTCTGTGAGTGCAGCTTGTATCAAAACACGATCTTTTTTTTTTTTTGCTAGTTTCTTTTGCCCTCAGAAAAAAAGACAAGCACTATACATCCCATATATTGTTTCCTCTCACATCAAAACCTTCTAGGAAGCCTGGTAGTATCATCACAACCGCACCTTGGTCTCTCTGGGTAGAGAGCCTATCCACAGCCAAAAAATGATCTGTGGAAAATGAGTGCATGCATGCACTCACACGCACAAGCGCATACTATCTTAACATCTGTGGAGACCAGTCAAAATTCCCACCAAACTAGCAAATAACTTCAGACGCCACTAGAGAGACTCCCAACAACATGTTGCCTTTCAGGAGCTGAAGGAAGGATGCCATCTGTTCTCAAGCTTTCACAGCCACTCCATCTCACCCCACAAAGTGGGAGGGTACCTGACAGCAACCCCTGCCAACAGCAGCCACCTATGTTTCACTCTCACCACCACCAGGGGAAGCTGAGGGTGCCTGATGTGTCTCACCAGCCCGAAGGATCACACCTAATCTTGTTTTGCCCTCTAGTTTCTCTGAGGTTTGTGGCTGTATTTTCTTCAGTGTCTTTTCCCAACATCTTGATCTTTGGCTTGCTACTTCATATTATGATTTGTATTACTAATGTAAGAGTGACCTGGTTCATAGAAACCTAAAAGCCTTTCAGTTGCCCACTCAATTCCCCTCCAATTGTGCATTCATAAAGCTGGTGTTTAAATCTTATTTGTTAAGGTATGGGATGGTATTATGGAGTTCATCAGGGATTTTTTTATTATTGTTTTGAGTGCACCTGCTAAGGAAAAAAGTCCAACAATGGAAGGGTTTTCACCTCAGTACGGGGGGTGGAAGGATTATGTAAACAACTTGCCTGCCTGGAAAGAGGGGCCTTGACAGGTCCCATGTTGTCAAATGACAATTGTGACTTCTTGCATTTCAAAAGTCACGCTTGGATGGTTTCATGTGAAACCCTCTGGGTAATAGTAGCCTTTTGAGGTTATGATATCTCTGGATGGAATTCAATAAAAGAAATTCGCTTTCAATTGAAGCACTGGAACACCGCCAGACAGCCCCAACAATGCAATACGTCTCCAAAGAAAATTGGACCGACCCCCCCTCCCCTCCTTTTTTCTCCTCCCCTTTCTATTTCTCTTTCCGTCTTTATTTGTGCTTTTAACCTTGTTTGTGGGTTGCTTTTTTGATATATTTCCTCTCCCAATAAGCTTGGGATGCTGAAGCTTAAAAAAAAAAAAAAAAATAAACACTTGGGACTGAAACAGTAGTAGCTAGTAATAGAGAGACACAGACGCTCACAGCAGCAACGACAAGTCGCTCTCAATAGCTGACCTTTGCCATATACGTGAAAGGAAATAGAATAGAACCCTTGCTCTAGGTGAAGGGGGGATATTATTACAACCACCAGCTTCCTAGTCCTTGTTAATAAGGGTTGTTGATGTACTTATTTATTTATTTAGTTTAAGGCCAAGGGATGGGAAAAAAGCTCACAAAACCTGCCTGTCTGCCAGAGGCAAAAGTGTTGGCTTTTTGCTTGGGTTGTCACTCATTTTGCCATGGAATTTTTTTTTTCCCCTTAAGTTTGGCAAGAGCTTTAATTGTCTTTCTTCTCATTTTTGATCCTCTGAGCAGATTAACACGTGGGTGTAATTGGGAGGCAGACGATGGAGAAGATGCATCCATCTTGTGAAAGCATTCATTCTCTCCAGTATTTTCTTAATCGGTGATCCAACTCTTATATTGTTAATACTACATGCGATTTTCTTTTGATTTTCTGTCAGGTCAAATGGGCATAGGAACTGCACAATAAAAAAATAATAATAAAAAAACACCCCACAGCTTGGAAGCAGACTGCAGATCTGTTTGGCAGACTTTGTGCTGAAGTTCCTTGTAGTTTGCATTTCATTCACCTTGGGTTGTAAATCCCTTCTTTTGTCTCAGATCTACAATGATTTATTCCTTCCATTAGGTAAAGATTTCAAAACCAGTAAAGTAAGAGCAATATTAAAGTAAAAAAATCTGACCTGGTTCCTCTCCCTACAGTGTTACTCGTGCTTTTATCCCTCCAAAGCTCACAAGCTACACAGGTTTAGGTCTGGTCAAACGTCAGCTAAGAAAACAGGCATGGGGGGAAAAATAATAATAAAAAAAAAATCAGACAATCACTTGTTCTGTGGGTTCTCTTTTCTGATCAGGCATGTCAAAAGAATGGCAAGGCATATACAGGCACCGTCTTTGACAAGAGCTGTTGAACCAAATTCCTGCATCACAGTGGTCCTAGGGATCCACTTGCACTTCTAAGAGACTTGCCTGATTTCTGGCATCAAATCTAGAAGACAAGCTTTTGGGCTACAAGATTAGATCCCATTCTCATTTCAGATTACTACATTTTTAACTATTTTTATCTCTGTACTTACTATTAAATTGCTGTGATAGGACTCATTTAAGAATTTTTATAAGAGTGTTTGCAGCCAGAGATCCTTGCAAACACTTTGCTTACACAAATTCAGAGTGTCAGCAATAGCATTAACCACACCTGATTTCAGTTACCTGGAGAAAACAATTCAGGTACTGTAGAAGAAAGCAGATGGCAGCTCTGGATAAATTTGCATGTACAAATATTAAAGAGGGATTACAAGTCCCCTTCTAACACACAATATTTCCACCCAAAATTCTCAGAAGCACTAGGAAATTAAACAACTGCTCCAAGCTCACCAAACCACTCAGTGACAGGGCAAGGAACAGAAAGAGGGTTCTCCCACTTCCCCTCTCACACCCAATCCTGAAGATACATCACCTCCTTAAAGTTCAGGCTTGGTGTAACGGACCTTCCCAGGGGCTAAGATATTAATGAGGTACTAAAATATTTAGGTGCGTTTACTGCATCTCATGATGTTAGATTAAAAAAAAAAATCCTGCTAGCTAGCTGTCTTTATAGTCTCATTGTCTCAAGTTAATACATAAATAAAATGTGCATGTACATCTGAGTGCAATGAAAGTTCATGGAAATGTATTCTGCTGCTCAGATATTTGCCCCGTCTTAATTCTGAGTGCTAGGCTTGGATATAGTGTCCATTTGGACTCAGTTTTCTTCTTGTCACTATATTCAAGTTAAGGAAGAGCTTCAATTCCTCTCCTGGGAAGATTAAAAAAACACCAGTTGTTTGTCCTTTCCTCTTTGCAGCAAGTACCGTTTACTCACACATGAAAACATATTGTAACTGGCTGTACAATACATGGGGGTGTTCAGAGCACAATATAAGAAAACAGTAAAAAAAATTAAAAGATTAAATCACTGCAGACCTACATTCCAAACCTTTTTAGTATTTGAAAGATTTTAAGTTTGTTATGGAGTAAGTCAACGCTCCCTAAGCAGAGTAGTTCACAAAATACTCATCTACATTCTCCCTGTTACTTACACCCTCCATTTGATTTTTTTTTTTTTTTAAGAAATGAAAAACCAAATAGCTGTAACCAGATTTTAAACATACAAGGCAACAGATTTCTGCTTCTGAAGCACTTCAGACATCTACAGTCCAATAATCTATGTTTTCCTGTAGCACTAGCAGAAAAATATTCCTTGCAGAGTACAACTTAAGATCTATCTGCAAAAAGTTGCAGACAGTCTTCATTTTATTCTCAAAGAAGAACCTAGGTCCTACAAAAATAGTAGGACTTTTCCATTGCTTCCCACAGTGCCAGGATATCAAGGCAGTTGATGGTCTTACTGACTTCAATGGGATTACTCATGTTCATGCACTTAGCGGCCATGCTGCAATCACAGGTGTGGTGACCAGCTATGTCTGTGCTACCACAAACCTGGTCAGGTCTGATATCATTAAGGGCAAAGAACAGCAATATGATTTTTTTAAGCTATCAAGTGAAAAACTGAATCCTGGCCTGGATTACATAGATAAACAGACCAGCTACACAGCTAGCACAAGTAAGCTAGTGCTGGTACATCTACACACATACTGATAATTCCTGGCTGTAGGTATAGGATAAATCCTGAAGTCTGGCATCAAGCAATAAATAGATGCAGTTTTCTTACTGAGATGAGCGAATTATCTTCTTTTGCCAATATGGACTTTATTTGATTGGTTAATTGTATGCTGCTAAGAGCTCTACCATCAACTCTACTATGTGACGATCAAGGTACTTATACAACTTACTTTTCATCCTAGCAGAGTTTATTTTGATTGTCACCCCAGATTGTACTCTAAGTAAAAATAAACCACACACTTACTTATATGAAATAGCATCCATATTGCTAACGATTAAAATCACAACACCCTGTAATGTTAAAAACAGAAAGACCTTGAAGTCCAGGCCAATAATCTCATTTTTACCTCCTCCTTCCTTCCATACTTTATGTTGTTAGCAAACAAGTTATTCTCATAGCTGGGAAGAATATACAGCCTTGCTTAGAAAGTATAACTTGTACTTTACTCCCCAGAACAAAGACAAATTCCTTAGGAAATCAGAGCTATGAGTTCTACTTTGTTCAGAAGCAGAGGGGTCCAAAAGAAAAACATTTCCCTCTAGAGAAGAGAGTCCATACTAACCCAGAATCCTACATAGAAGTGTACTTACAGCATACAATAATAGTCTTAAAATGTAAACATCTGTGAATTTTACAATGAACAGAAGTTAATGGGATATTAAATTGGGTGTTTTGGCTGTGGTCATAAGTCATTTCATGAGAAGAATTCAGATCCATCCCCTAAAACTCTGTGATATTCTTTTAGGTGATCTTGCTCTAATGGACTGGATTATCACTTTGTGATCCACTAGGTTTTCTCATTCTTTTAAGATGGTCACCGCAGCAGAGCGCATAGAAAATTATTTATTATTTGACAGTGATGCAGAGAGTGCCCCAGGAGACCAATATTGGCACGGGGATAACAGGTCTGACTCCCATCAGCCTGAGGTGTGGGAGTTCCCGGGACCATTTCCAACCCAGACCTCCTCCTCACAGTGAGAGCATTAGGGCTGACACAGTTCCAGAGTCTAACCTGAAAAGGAGTTTTTAGAAGCCTGTAATTATGCTTGTTCAGCCTTGCAAAGTCATTGTGAAAATTAACCAGGCCAGGCACAATTTTCTGCTCAAACCACATTCACATAAAAAACAGTGATACTAAAAGACTAGAGAAGGAAAGGAAGATGCCTACCCCTCAAAAATAAACAAACAAACAAAAACAAAACAACAGATCACTGCCTATGTAGCATAAACTTGTAAGACTTCTGCAAGACCATTCATTTTCCCCTCAGATTTTGACAAGAGTTATAAGCTTTTAATTTTCACTTCTTGAGCCATGTTAAAGTCAGCCTCCCTTTCTGAGCAGGAAAATAATGCTCCCCAGCAACACTGACCTCAGCATAAGGAGTAAAGTGCATTTCAGTTGTCATTCCCACACTAAAAAGCTTACCATCTAATGGGAGGATATTGAAAGATAGCAAATTCCTGCACAGAAACATCCATGAAGCAAAACAGAGAACAGTCAAAAATCACGTTTTGCAGAATAAGAGTACCCAGAAAACAGGCAATTTTTGTTTGGCTCTTAAAAGATAATCTGTAAAAATGACTGTAAAACAAAATCTACCTTTTTTGTTGTACTGATACTCCTCTGAACGGTTTTACTTTCCTATCCTGAAGGTTCTTCCCATTCCCTTTTAAAGCAATTGGTCCTGCCCTCTGGTTATATACATCAGGACTCTAGTACTGGAGGGCAGGAGATTGCAGCTACACCTGCCAGCGGCACTGCCCCGCTGCGCTCTGCAGCCATGGACAAACAGCTTCTTCTTACCCTCCTCAGCCAGCTGTGCCAAGGAAGGAGGTCCTGTTTCTGGACATCCCCCCCCACACACACCTCCACCACTATCCTCTGTTCAGTAGGTAGAGCAAGTAGCCACCAAACAGCAATGCTACAAGGGCACATTATCACGTCTGCGGCAAAAGCTAGCCAGAGAACAGCTCACATGCATCACTCAAAGACTGGTGGAAGCACTCATCTCCTCTACCAGCATCTTCTGCTTCTGGAAAAAGGAGATGTCTCTACAGCCTAGAGTCCTCTGTGGCCAGAAGAGTCAAATTACAATGTAGACTTGCTCAGAAAAAGAAAGAAATACAGCAACTTTCGCTGGAAATTGTGCTCCAAAAATCCCTTTGCCCTTTTTAAATCTCTCTCCCATAAGATGATTCATCTCACCACAAAACTCCATTTTCATTTTAAAATTTATTCATCAATCCTCCCACTAAAAGCTGGAGGAAAGTTTTCCATAAAAAGCTTTTTTTGTTATAATATTCTTTGCACAGAAAAGATCTCATTTTTGTTGAAAATGAGAAGTCTGGGGGCTAAAGCAAACAAGCACAACCCACCAGGATGAAAACCCAGTGAATCAGAGAATAAAAAGCAACTAGCTACAAGCAAGAGTGGCTTTACATATTACAGCCACTCCACTCTTGACCTCTCAGCCCTGATCCTAGAGGCCAGCCTACAAATGACCTTCAAAAAGATCAGCCTGCAAACGAAAGCTTCCTAACACATTGGTTACTGAAAATATAGAGATGTTGTTTTTTGTGTCTCTCTGGAATTTCCCATTATGCCTATACAGCCAACCTACCTAGCCTCCTGGCTATCTTTCCCTTTCCCCAGAAAAGTCTAATGACCTCACCATTTCTCCTGCCTCACAGCTCAGTTACTACATCAACCATCTTAGATTCACTAACATTCAAAAAAAAAAAAAAAAAGGTAAACCTAGTTGTATTCCAAATGGTACTTTGCCTGAAGCTTGCTATTTCAAGTTCTGCTTGGAAAAAAGGTGTTTGTTTGTTTTTTACTCTTCCCAGAATCTACTCTGCTGTCCACCACCAACACCGGCTACATAAGCCAATACTGGTACCAGATATTCCCTCTCCCTACAATGTGGCATCAAAGCAAGCTCTTAAAGCTTTCATCTAAAAAAAAAAAAAAATCAAACAAACAAAACAAAACAAAAGTCCTAAAAAGCAAAAGCAGACCCATCAGTCTGGGGATCCTGACTGTGCTCAGCAGCTCTTGAGATAAAACTACCCAGCTAAGAGATCTCCACAGAGATTTGCATACTGAATCTTTTCTTTTATCTTTAGACTTGGATGCCACAGAACAGTCAGTTACAAGGACTAGGTACTAATTCCATTCTTGGGACACTCACCTACTCTGTTTCTCAGCATCAGTACATTAGGTAAAGGTGTAAACACAGGACAAGACACGAGAAGTTGCTACTCCCATTGACAAATATTTACGTTAAGCCATGGCATTTCATGCTCTCAGCTCAAGTTGTCTCTGACTAAATATTTCTGTCAGAAATAGGTCTGCTGGTCACCTTATTAATAGTGCAACTTCCCCATTCTCTCTTCCGTGCACCAGTGCAGCTAGCTAAGTAAGTCAGGCTGAATTAGTTTCTGTTTCCATGAACACTTATTATTTTACTTATTTGGCTTCAGCACTTAGCATGGAACTCTCAACATACCTTGCACACAAAGAACAGCCTTCCCTTGCCTCATGTACAGCGGGTGCATTAGGCAATCACAAAGGAACTAAGCAGGAAAACTGTTTTCCAACACTGCTGATTCTTGTTTTGTTTTCCTCTATCTTCCCCCACCTCTCTCCCATCCCAAAATCTGAGCCACAGGCATGATGCATCTGGCAGGGCAATTGTGGTCTGCAGTTCATATGGATGACTTCAATCCAGGGCTCCTGAGGGTGTATGAGGGGGAAGGAGGAGGGAAAAGAAAAAAAAAAAAAAAAATAAATCACATGGACTTGGAATACAAGCTCCAGATGAAAGGTTACCCTTCCTTATTTGTTACCGTGTTCCTGCAAGGGACCCTGGCTTTCAGCTACAGTTTTTTGGCCGGAAAACTCCCCAAGCTTAATTTTAGTGAACTCGTAAAACAGGGCCCTGGGGATGATACAATACGCTGTGCATCCTCTAAAAAGCATGAATGACTAACACAAAATGACAAATGAAAGGAAATTCCACCTAAACTGTCTACTTGTGACCAAATATTCCAGCTTGGAGGTTAAGTAATATCCCAAGCTGACCTGAGCTCTCGGCAAACGTTGTGATAAAGACATCCTTCTCTTTCTGATTTTACTTTACTTGTTTTTAGTCAGATTTCTTTCTAACAGAAGCTGGGTCAAGAAAGGGATCTGCATTTAATCTCACTGAAGTAGCTCACTGGTCTCGCAAGTCAGATACAAACTGAAAAGTATCACTTGGATCCCCATTCATTTACTGTTAACTTTACTATCAAACCAGTTTGAAAGAGAGAGCCCTAAAACTCTTCAAGATACTCTTGCAATAACTCTGCTAAAAAAAAAAAAAAAAGCCCCCAAAATAGCCTTTAAAGGCATAGCTCTTTTTACAAGCAAACTCAACCATAAATACCATGCTTGAACCAAGAACCAAAACCAGAGATCTCTTGAAGTTCTGCCATGAACCATTACAGAGCAGAATGCAGGCACAGTCTGCCACACATCCCTGAGACATACTGGGGGAGCTGTGAGAGGAATGAGATTCAGAGGATCCTAGGATTAGTGCTCTGGTTTTCCAGCTTGAAACACAAGCAGCCAGCACAAGCTTGCTTCCCATCCTCTTCCCCATATCACATTAAAAGAGACTTTACCCATAGCAAATTACACCCGAGATTGCTTCTACCTTGACTGTTTCTCCCCCATCCGCAACAGGTCATTGGAAAATAGAAAAAAAATCTGAAGTGGTAGTCAACATTGTTTCAGAGTTCAGGGTTCATCAACAGTTATGTGATTCTGGGGATGGACAGCTCCAGAAGTTCTTGTACATCCTGGTGCATGAAATGGCAAAGAAGGCTGCCTACAGGCTTTCATTGTTTTTGGCAGCAAATGTCAAAATGGCACAAAGTCACCCAGGCTGGGCCCTTTGCTAGAGAGATATCAACATCAGCCAAAGAGATCTGGGCAACTTGGAATACATTTACAGTACACTCATACACATCCCTACAAAACAACCTGACCAGTGAGACAGAAGCAAGTGTTCATCAGCATATATACACCAGCCACTGAGTCTCCTATGGATCTAGGACTCAATTACTTAGACTGATTGCTTTATTGGCCTCAAAACGTTTAAACTTTGTTCAGCTGAAATCATCTACAATCCATCTACAATTCTTCATATTTCCTACCCACAAGTGGGTCAAAAACATAATCTTGCTTTAAAAGAAACCTTATTGGGTTTTACTGACATTTCATTGGAAACTTTTCTTTTTGAACAAATATTTGCACACTTATTTTTAAAAAGTCTATCTCCCTGCAAATACACACATGCACACACACAATATATAAATATTTAAGTGGAATCTGACCAGATCTATCCATTGTTTCAGCTACTAGAGCAAAGTCTGACTGAGAAGTCAGCTGAACAGTCATTAGGAGAAAAAAAAGCTCTTTGCTAGGCAGGAACTAGAGAGGAAGCAGCTTCACAAGCACTGAGGATGCTTCTGGTACAAACTGAGCAAAGAACACCATGGGCAGATCCTTGTCACAACCATTTTGCAACATTTTGAAATTCTTACCATAGTCTAATGAGTGGTCTGGCAAGTATTTTATTTACTGAAGAACCTCAAATGCCTAAGCTTATAAATGGAAAATTACCTACAATAACTCCAGGTCTACAGAGACAACGGAGATGAGAAAATTGCTACAAATTACACCAGTGCTACTATTAGTGCATCATTTTGTTACAGTAGGAAGGGGGGAAAAAAGCATCTGTGTTGTCACGGAAGATTGTGCTTCTGGAAACCCTCTCTCTGTGCTACATTGTGTAGGGATGCAGGGTGAGGTATTTGTGCTCTCCAGGTGTTTTCTCTTTCAGAAGAAACAGAACAGTACTGCTCCAGCAGAGTAGGAGCAACACACCCCAATCTGTAATCGGCAAGAGTGAAGATTCAAAGAACAAAAATCACACTTCCTGGGAGCGCAAAAGAAGTGTGCGCTGACACTGCCTGTGACAGGGGAGCATTGACTGGGGTTTCCCTGCACTCAAAAAAAAGCCACAGAGGAGCAGAAGCTGTGTGCTGCATGGATTTGCTGTGTCCACTGGCACATGGTGCCACTGGCACAGGCAGCACAGTGCCCCCCTGTACAACAGCTTCGTGCTGTGCCCCCATGTTAGACATTACTGCTGTTTTTCTTCAGACGCTGAAACATTTGAGAGTCACTCTGAAATTGTTCTGAACTGCTGGGAAGAATTTTATGTTTTTTAACCTGCCACCTGTACAGAGCAGGTATAACAACCTAGCTACACCTTTGGCAGGCAAGGAAGCAAGGCAGTATTTTCTGGAGGATGGTTCCTCTTTAGGTACCTCAGCAAAAGAGCAAGATCCTCCACAGCTCACAGCATCCAACTATTCCAGCTGATAACGGATAGAGCAAAGAAGTCCTTGGCCTTCGCCTGCTTGAAAAATATTGCTGCAAATGACACACAGCAAACATACAGAGCCAACAACAGTCCTCTGTGGGAAGTGCTGCCTACTGAACACTGATGAAAACCCAGCTGCCTGTGTCCAGTACAGCCAGCTCATTTTTCAATCCTAACTGAACAGTCTTCACTTAGCCAGAGAATGTGATAGGTGTGAAGGATGCCCTTCCTTCCAGGCCTTTCCTTATATGCTTGGCCAAACCATAAGCAGACTTATTTAAAAAAAAANAAGCTAATGGAAGCTATGCATCAACCACAGCTCACACAGGCTAACAGCCAAATTACTCTGTTTACTGTAACCTCTATGCCCAGAAGTTTCTTTTGTTCTTAAAATAGCATCAGTCACTGCAAAGTGGAGATGCAAGGAAATGAAAGACTATATATGCAGATAGATTGTCACAGATCCTGGGGTTTGTACATAATATTCATTTTAATTATACTTTTAATTGATTAGCGTATTACCGTACTGCAGTTTCTGTAGATCAATGAATATATCAATATTAGGTGTTAAATAAGAATATTAAAAGGCTCCTCTAATGCATAATTTACTTCATGGCAAAAAATCTCTTCCTCTCAGATCATTACTACTGCAAATTTGGAACCTTATCTGAAAGGGTTTCCCTAATGCATTTCCTAGAAATTAAATTATTCATACAAATATGATTTACATTATGATTTTTTAATTTGAGTTGAGTAGCACTGTGGGAATGTGCTATTTTCTTAACCGAATGAGAATGAAAACTTGAGGGGAACATAGCAAGCTCTGAGTTAGAATGTATTTATTTTGATTTTGTTATTTGTATCCTGGTAACAGCACCAAAGTCCCAGCCCAGGTCAGGACCTCATGGGCCAGAAACTCCATCGTAAGGAAAAGGTCCCTGGCATAAAACAGCTTGTAAAATAAACACCACGGAAAAAGGGGAGGCAAGACATTGAGTATCGTTATCCCCACTTTGAAAGTAGGGATGGAGACGCAGGCTGTTGCAAGCCACAATGACTTAAGCCAAGTGGTCTGAACTATGGCAGGAAAATTGAATTGGGATTCCATTAAACCTTTAATAAGATATGATCATAGCTTACAAACAGAGTATCTCTGGTACTAAAGGTCTCAGTAATCTAGTGGAAAAGGCATGGCAAGTTCTAATGGCCAGATGCGAAAGCCAGGCAAATTCAAAGACTTAAGGATGACCACTTCTAAAAAGAGAAGGTAGGCCATTAGAGTTGCTACACTGGAACACAGGGACTTCTTCACCTCCTGGAGGCACTGAAACAGAGCTGAATGTCTACCTAAAAAGGCAGAGATGTCATACCCTGGAAGTTGCAGGCCTAATGCAAGAATCACTACTCATATTGTACAGTCTGTGGTCAGATTCAATGTCAAACTCTTCTAGCTTTAACTGAGTCAAGAGCAAGCTCCTGAACACCAACCTTGGATCTCAGCTACTTCCTCTGAGATCATATAACCATTCTAAACAGACCAGAAGCCAGATGACAGAAAGGTGCCATCAAAAGCCACAGGTGTGAAACCACTGTGTGGAAAAGGAAGCAGGGAGTAGGAAAGAGTGCAGGGGTCTATCTGTGAAAAATGTTATGCCAGTAGAACTTGGCATTTCTAATACTGACAGCAGCTGACAAAAAACAAACAAAAAACCACATGTACCCCACATTCCCTTCCTATGAGCTGGGGAGGGAGGAATTCCCTGTGCCACTCCCTGAATTTATACTGTGAAGGAGAAGGTGTGTAACAGCACAGCACAGGTCTTGGGAATTCAAGACTGAGGTACAAACCAGGAATTAGCAGATGCAATCCATATACATGGCAAATGATTTAAGCCTGCCTTACATACTGAATGGGGATGCCCACAGCAGGTCCCCAAACAGTGCCGTCATTGCCAGGCAGTTCAGTAAGCAAAACAGTATCCAGGTCCAGAGGAAAAATCCTGGCTTCAAGAAATTCAACAGGGGAGCTGACAGAGCAGCACAGTTTTCCCTCCCGGTTTCACTCCCAGATGAATCACAAACCTGCTGCATGACCTTGAACAGCCCTTCACTTCCCCAGGTCTCTCCATCAGCCTTTGCACGCCTTGGGGAGCATCGTGTGACTCTTGCTCTACATACGTGCAGTGCCTAGCATAGCAGGGCAAGGGGCCCTTGGCATTTCCACAGTACAAATGCTATTAGTAATACCATTTACAGACCAGTCCTACTCCAATAATCACCACGTGGCTGTCACTCGCCTCACTGGTCTACACAAATCCTGCTTTTTGGGAACACAACTCTCAGCACTGCTGTACCAGGAAGAACTCCGCACATGCTGGTGACAGGTGTTGATCTCTTCTTTGTACTGAAGATGGAGCAACATAACGCCCCATGTGCTCTTCCATAATGCCACCCAACTCACAGACATTGCATTCACAGAGTTTGGCCTCAAAACTGAGGAGTTTTCTGTCCTATGTGTAGCTCTTCTTTTAACTGTTGGATACTAGAGGGAGGAGGGAAAAAATAGTATTGTAATAAGCAAGAAAACAATGTTGCAGATTGATTTGAGATCCAGCTGCCCATTAAATGGAAGTTTACATACTTCCATCACAATAATCTCACCAGCTCAAAGAAAGTTTAAAAAGAAAAAAAAAAAACCACCAAAACCTTGTCCTTTTTATCTGTCTGTATTATAACTGACTTTATTGGCAGAGAAAAATCGCCTGCAAATGGCTTCGTGATCTCCCATTCATGCAGCCCACAAGAAAAAGAGCATGTGGTTTCTTTCAATTCAAGGTTTTGAAAAGAGCTGGTCTTAAAATATTGAGAGCTAACTTTCCACTCCAGTACCTTGCAGCTCAGCTCTAAATAATGGCCACCAAACAGGAACAGGCGGGGAAGAGGAAACAAGTTTTAATTAGCTGTACAGTGAGGGTCTTTGTCCCACAGATAGATTTGATTATATTGCTGATAACCTTCGCAAGGCTTGTTATCGCATTACACTACGCCATTCTTCTGAGCTGAAGAAATTTTCCACACACCTCTATTTGACTTAGCAACAGTGAAAGAATAATGTCACAAGTCCCTTCCAGGTATTTTGGTGGGATTTTTCTGTTTGACCGAGTTCACACAACTGGGATGGAGCCAGAAGAGCTCATCAGTAGAGCTTCAGAGCAGCGAGTGATATCAACACAGGCCTCTGCCAACTCCTTGCTTACTGTTTGTTTACAGGGCTTGTTTGTAAACCTCTTGATGGGGTTTTTACCCAGTACATAAAGTGCCTTAAATTAGCACCTGAAAATAGGATCTGGTAGCAACAGTCCAACATACTCTGTATGAACTCGGAAGAAATTCCAGCACTGATATTACCTGACTTGCTGTGACTGTATCATCAGCCTGCTATGATTACAAACCCCAAGCTTTCCACAGAACTGGGCAAGTTACGGAGGGGAAAAGAATAAGAATATTAAGAATAGAGCAAGCTGTTCTCTCCCTGGCTTCAGAGCCTCCACTGCATTGTTGTGCACTTGTGAAAAGCGTGCCTATCATTGTGCTTCACTCCCCATTGCTACTGGATCTCATACGGCACCAGGCAAGGAGAAAAATCAGAATAGTGACGCTGGAAAAAGAAAGGTTTGAATCCAGCAGAAGGCTTGTGGTATGAAGATAAGTGATCCCAGAAACAAGCATACGCAACTTAGATCATTCATTTCCAGTTACGGCACCAGCCAAGAACGAAGCCTTCCTGCTGTACTCAGATAAGTAGCTCTAATTTAGTAGGGCTCAGACAGCAGTCGTTAACAGCAAGATTCCTTCTGCCCTTCCAAAGCAGGGAAACCAGAAACCCCTTCACAAACCGTCTCCCCTTAGGATACAGTAGATGTGATGCTCATAGCCCATGCACTGCTTTACACGACAGGCGTAACTTCACCGAGGGATTAGTCCTAGCCCACAGCAGGACAGTTGGGAGTAGGATCAAGCATTGCCATCTTTTCCTTTCACTACTAGTGGGGTAGCTGGAGCCCTCAATGTGCTTGCAAGGAGGCTGGCTCCAGCCTTTATGTCCTATCTGCTATAAAACTGATGGATGACAGACTGCAAAATCTGGTAGCTTTGGTGATGAGCAGAGAATGAGCTCATATATAACAATTAACAAAAAATAAATTGTCAATAATACATCCTGAAGCACAGATGTAAGAGTCATGTTTTGTTTATACCCATGGTTTCACCACTCCATTGCCCTTGTGATGTCTCTGGGGAAAGAGGACACCAACAGCCAGTAACACCCCCAGACAAAGCACATACTGCTTGTACTGACAGGTGCATACTCCTGAGTGGGACGCAGGGAAAACTGTTTTCTGTTCTGGCTTTTGTGTGTTCAGGTATGGACATAAAAAGAAAGGAATTGAACAACAACAAAGAATTACACCTTTGACTTTTTTCTTCAGAGTCTGTGACGAGTTCCGGCTGCTGTTTACCCTCATGGCAACAGATCTATTATCATTGCCCTTCCTCATACACCTGTCACAAGGCCAGATTATTGCTGGTTCACATACCTCAGCAGAAAGGTTGGGCAGAAGGTTCCTCTCCCTGTCTCACCTCCCTGCTGGACCCACTCCTGTCTGCAGGCTTCCCATCCCACACACTGTGAATACCTTTTTGCTAGAATTTAGTGGGGCACAAGCTCTCCGAAGGGAGGGCCCAGGGCTGCTGAACGAGTGGGGGTAGCACATGCCCCCCTTCTTGTAAGGGGTGGCCAGGACAGTTCTTGTGGGGAGAAAGACAATACCATGCTCCTCTCAGCTGGACTCTTTCTCTCAGGCAATGCAATGCCACAGCATCTCTAAGGGATGCCTGCTAGGCACTGCCTGCTTCTGACTGAACTATTGTAGATAGTACAGGGTGGTCTAACCTCAACAGCTGTGAGGGCCGGATTTGGGTTTACAACTCCCCCCCTCCTGCCTTCTCCACCATGGGTTGCATCCTGCCTCTCCCTCCCCACCAGTGGCTGGCCCTCTCCCTCCCCTGCCATGGCAGCGACTGCCAAGTGCAGCCTTGAGGCCAGCTGCACACCGCCAGCAACAAGGTGTTGCCAGGGACCGCGATCTGATGGAGCCCACGATCCCAGAGGAAACCCATGGACATCTGCCCCAACTGCTTCCCCCTCCCCACAAATGCACACACCTCCTGTCAACAGCAGCAGCGTTTTGGCTTTGTGCTGGAGGACAAGCTCAGCGGCTGGAGGGTGCAGTCGTTGCTCAGAACAGCTGTTCTCCATCTCTTCCAGGGAAGAAGCCGGTGGGCCGGATAGATCAGCACAGCAGCCTGGAGCTGGCCTGCAGGCTGCCAGTTGGACCACACGTAACACTTCCAGCAGTTGCGGCAAGCTGCTAGCGTCTCCGACGGCTCCCAAGCAAAGCAGTGCTACCCCTTCAACCAGGGGGCTTGTTGTGATGTATTCACATCTGTAACACACATATAACATCTAGTCATCCTTTATAAATTAAACCTTTATTATGAAGTCCTGGTTTTAAAGCTATTCTGAAGCACAATCCTTTTCTTTAGGAAGAGGTTGTAAAGTTTTTGCTTTTCACACAGAGAAGAAAGGAATCATCTCCCCTCTCTCCCTTCTTCCTGCCACTGCCTTTCCATTAACCCTTCTGCACAGCTCTATCCATTTGTGTTAATTATTCCCTCAGTCTCTCCTTCTTCCTGAAGAATTAAAAAGTGTTTTGGAGAAAACCATGGGTTTGAGCAGAATTCAGCAGAAAAGCACTAGTCTCACTCGGATCATTCAGCTCCTTAAGCATCAGTTAGAAGTTGTTCTCCTCAGACCTATTTTAACTCCTTAGAGCAGAACTAGTGACGGCAAGTCCAATCATTCATTTTCATGCCAGTGCTATGCATATTTATTAATTTCTTTTAATAGAAATTGCTGTGATGAAAAAGCAAAGCATGCAGCTAAGATCACAATTACAGCAAATAATTAACCACTCAGGATTTAATGTACCTCTCTGCAAATGTTCCTTTCATATTAAGGCCTTTGGCAAATTGAGAAGTATTGTAAATCATACAGAAAAATAAGCTTGGTCATTGAAAGGTGAGGGAAAGAGTAGTCAGCTGAAGCATAAATTCCAATTTCAAACTGAAGAACACTTTATCTCAGCCTTGTAACACCACACAACACTTTGGAAAAAATAAAAATAAAATAAAAATTATCAACAGACACCATTTGGCAACATCATCTGTTGAGTGGCTCTTCGGGTACCAACAACATTCCAAGATATCTTAGGGAGTCTGACTTCTCCTGTAAGAGTCATCTCAAGATTTAGTCATTTTGATATAAGACATTTATTCATATTCTGAAAAAAAATAAAAACTTTGTTCCAATGCCTACCAGAATTATTACTATTTAACAAACATCTTGCTGAAAAAAGATATGCAGAACTATGAACAAACTCCCATACTATGCTCCAGCTCAAGGTGTGAACCCCCACTTATGGGAAAAGTTACCAGGAATTCTCAACATTTTCTCAATTCTCAAAATCTAGGAAATTTTAAAGCCAATACTCTGAAACTGTTTCCAGCTATAACCCACCTCCACTCTTGCAGAAAAGTTCATTATCTGATATACTTTTAGTTAAAGGAAAAGAGAACATTTTTAAACTACTTCTTAACCATATAAAGCACTTTAAGATATCTTCCTCTCTCCTTTTTGCTCCAGCCCCAGTGGTTTTGCCTTTGTCTGCGTTGCTGATTGAGCCCTTCTAAATGACACTTTGACCACTCATTTAGCACTTCACTTTCTCCTTACCTGCAGGATCTTTCTCTCCCATGTCAGAGCATACTGCTTTGGCCTTCAAAAGAGGTTTGCTAGAAACTAAAACAATTTAAAAAATATAAATGACTGTCAAGCATTAGATTAATACTGGAGTACAGGAAATCAGAATGTTGTATTCTAATTAGTTGGCAGGTAGTTCATGATCATGATAAATTTCATGCTCTAGTTGACACATTTTCAAATGTTAATGTCCTCTAGAGGAATAAACTGTGTTGTAATGACTGGAATAATGGCTTCTAAGGTGAGCATTCAGCTTATTATGGTTTCAAGTCCTGACACTCGACGTACATAGGTGTTAGGTTATGCACTCTACAAAAAGGAAATAATTACGACCGTATAATGCAAAAAGAAGAGGTTTACAGAAAAGGGGTTGTGAAGAGGATCTGAATCACAGGGAGAACAACTTCCTTCGTCAGTGTGAAACAATAGTTAATCAAGTGCTGCGTATAACATAGCAGACAAGTGCTCACAGGCATCCCAAGAGCCGTGATACTCTGGATAATTGCAGCAAGTTTCTCGGTGGTTGTATGGTTTCAGCTGAAGTTAACTCCAGTATCCTGCTTCTTTCCTTCTCTCCACCCCTTCACCCCACACTCACTGCGAGCTGGTTTCCTGGTGAAAGGGAACTGAGGCAGATCGCACAGAAGAAACAACAAGGAAGAGGAAAGTTGAGCTGGAAGTTTGTCCCCACAGCAGCCAGTAACCATCTCCAGGCATCCATTCAGAAGCAACAAGGACCATTTTAAGGATTGGCATTTTTGGACCATAACAAAGGATTTAAGAACTTTTGTCTTGTGAACCACGTGCTCCTTATAAACAAGTGCTGTAACTCGGGTTTCCTTCTCTTCTAATGCTCCCACAGTCTTGCCCCACAAACAAGTGCACAGACACAAATACTAAAACCTGAAACAACTTAAATATTTACATGAACAACAACAAGGCTGGTGCAAAACCAGCATAACTTCCTAAACTTCTTTCCTTTGGGTACAGAGCTCCCCTGCAAGTCCTCTCTCAATATCCAAATGTTCTCATGCAAAACATACTCGTCATTGCAAGGGGAATTAACCCCATTTGCATTCACTGATGATCCCATGGTCATGGATATATCCCACTGTCCTTTTAACAATCACTTGTGTTTCAATGCCAAGGACTTTGCAGCAATTTTTGTTTTCCTACAACAAGCAGAATCATCTGCTGAGCAGCAGTTGTGGCCTTATTTGCTGAAGTATTGCATAATCCTACCTTTGCCCCTGGAACACTGCTTTAAAAATGTCCGCTGTCAAAAGCCACTCTGCAATCAACATTGCTGACCATGTGTTATTAATTAAGTAATTTTACAAAATTAGAAATACAAATCACATTGTTTTCAACCAAAATAATGATCTACCAATTATTCTGCCAAAAGAAATGACTTGTAGCTTTTGGCAGGTCTTTTCCCTTTGGCCATTGTTTTCTTAGTTATTAACAAGGTTACAGTTGGTCCTTTTGATTAAAAAGTTTTTTGGCCAGAATCACTGCTATGGGAAAACAAAACCTGAAATTCAATATCCTTCTAGAATTCTTTTGAAATTTGATCTCAGCACCAATGAGAGAGGAAGGTGAGGGGCCACAGGGGACATATTTTGTAACTTTTTAATTTTCTTTCCAGCTTAAGATTCTTAAAGATGAGACAAATAGGACTGGAAAGAAAAAAAAAAAAAAAAGTATTTTTTTTCCCACTTATCTCCTTGTAAAGGTACACAATGGATTACTTAAGAGCTGACTGTAACATTAAACCTTTAAAAATACAAATTAGACTTATGGAATACACAAGTTAGAATAAGGCTACATGAGTGAGCTGTATCTCCCCAATTCTTTTAAGCAGAGCATCCACATAGTCTTAGAACATCCTTTCAGCCCCCCTAAAGGAAAATAAAACTCGGGACAACAGAATCCATAACTTTCTTGAATTAGAAAAGAATCTTTAAGGAATAATTATAGCGAACAAATACAAAGAAATATTAGAATAAAATGATGATTTTTAGTGTGACCAAAAAAAACAACATAACCAATTGTACACAACTAGATTTCAAAATGAGACCTGACACTGCTAAGCATCTCTCTAAAATCAATCCTTGTCCTTTAGAACTTAGTACCACAGGTGATACAGAAGCAGTTTTGTGTTAGAAAGATTACTTAGAAAGTAACATGTATACAACAGGGCACTGCTGTACTCCTTCTGGGGGAAAGCATAATAGCTAGGCCTTCGGCAAAATTAAACTTCCATGCATTTACAAGCATACAAGCACATACAGAAATACGGACTGGCTTCACCCCATATGTAATATTGTAATAGATAATACAAGTATTAAAAAAAAAAAAAAGACCTGCATTCAGCTTGTCACTTCAAATGAGGTTATCAAAGCAAGATGGTGAACTGTTCCTGTCATATTTATGAGTCAACATCATACAGAGGGACACAAATCTGCAGTAGCAGAAACAAACAAAAGAGTAGAGAGTATTTCCAGGTTTCTCTATGAACTGGCTTTTGCCAGGTTCCTCAGCTTGGATGTTTAAACAAGCACGTTAAGCACTTCAAGCTTGGAAGATTAAGGCTTGGGTATAATTGACTAAACAATTGCAGAAAATGGCACACTGGGTTGTCAACCCTGCATATCAGCAGCACCAAAGAACCAAACCTACCCCTTGCCATTGTTTTTCTTTCTTGCTCCATCAGAGAGACCAAGTACAGATAACAAATCCAAACAGCAACCACGTGAAAACATCACTTTCAAGAAAGAACAGACTAGATCTTTCACAAGACAGACAAATTGAAGGGATTGGGATTTTTTTTTTTCCTCTTCTTTTGCGCATCTCTGACATTTACGGTCAGTGATTTTGACCAACTAAACATCTGGCCCTAAAAGGAACACAACACTATTTGCTGCACTTAGAGCTCTGGCAAACAGCACATTGCTGTATGGAAGTTACTTCAGCAGCTTTCACATCTCAACCTTCACAATATCCCTGCAAAAGTCACAGCACAGCTCCTGTCGGCCATCTGCAGATTTTTCCCTTCCCCAGTCACGCAGCTAGGGTAAATGCCACCTTGTCTGCTCTGACATGGCACTCTGCCTGGCATGGGGGCAAACAAAAATGGTTCTTATTCAAGAAACCCTTTCCCAGAGCCAGTTCACTTTATACTTGAGGAAAAAAAAAAAAAAAAACCTCAAGCCCTTCAAAATTAACACTTCAAAAGGGGACACTGAAAAACAAAGCCTCCTTGAATGTTACCATTTTGACTATAAAGATAGCAAGGCTAAAATTAAGTTCTGGAGTAGTCTTGCTTGACCTTAGAAGAGAAAGATCATGCATTTCAAGACTTCTCGCTATTAGTAAGATTTATGGAATGCTGCACCAGTGACGCTCACAGAATGTGCATTACACTTGGCAACAGGCCTGCAATCCAGCCACTTACTTCCATCATGTATTATAATGTAGAAACAGAGTCACACCTGCAAAGCCTATGACAAATGACATTTCATTAACTTTGAAGACTGCTGGATCGTTTTCCCAGGCTACATGTGAGCCGGGCCATTACAGTCCTTTCAACAGCCCATCATGAAAAGAAAGTCAGTATAATGTCCCAAATATTTCAGGGAGTAAATACTTCTCAATTTGTTAATGATAAAGTTCTGTGTCAATTAGATGTAATGGGATAAAAGCCTATCATTAGAGATCCTAGGCCACACAAATTTAGAATGGTATTTCCCATTGCTTGCTGTGTCACTTCCCCAACACCCTTTCTCCCTCTTTTATTTATTTAATTTTTACTGTTTCAAGTGACTAGCAGAGTGGTCCAGTACATTTCACACAATCTGCTTTCATGTCAAACAATCTTCCCAGGTATTTTTATTTCATTCCCTTGATGATTTCATGGGATCAACAAATCAAACTGTGAGGTTTTACAAACATGAAAATGTCAACAGAAGAATATAGGATATAACAACTCAGCTGCTTTCTTTTCACACAGAAGGATTCTCTTCTCCCCACCCTCCCTTAGCTTAGTTGCAACAACCAAACCCTATTTAAATCGTACCCATTACAGATGTATTAGGACACCAATCTGTGCTGCTGATAGAGCAGGGCTTACCAAACAGCTTTGTACAACACATGCCAGCGTTTGGCTCACTGCGACTTCTGTTCCCTTGAGTAATGGCACTCCTCTCTGCTCCCGTGGAAGAAGAGGTAGGGATTACTCACATGTATAAAGCTAAGCACATTTTTAACAGCTTTGCTACACCAGGGTTCAGAACTTTAGACAACACAGCTTCCATGTGAAACTTAATACAGCTTAGAATAGGCCTGCAATTGGATCCCACCAGTGAATGAGGTTATGTGGGCAACAGATCCATGGCATAATTCAGCCCCTGAGGGCATTAGCTGCGTCCCAGTGGCCTCACAGAAATCTAGGGAGCAAGACAGCATTTGCCCCAGCTCTCTGTTTGCTTCTCTAGGTTGTTTCAGAGAACTTCTTCTGGCCAGGCACATACAGACATACATCTCACATAGAGCAATAGCCAAGAGCCTTGCTCTTAGCATACCCACACTGGCCCATCAGTCTCGTCTCCGTTCCAGCTTATCCTAAGGAATTCATCAGAACATCATGATTCCTCACAACAGAGTTAAATTGTAACCTCTGAACAATACCAGGATGCCCAACAGATCACAGCTTACATAGATCACAGACAGAAAACACCTGCATATCCTCCCTCAGAATTAGGCTGGCCCTCTACACCATCTCATTATACTTCTAGATGCCAGAGTCTTCCTTTTGCTCTAAGCCTTGCTCAACCATGGAGGAATTCAATCAGGATTAAGCAGCAAGAACTGCAAAGTCCTAGAGCTGCCAGATCTCTGTCGGTGTTTGCTGGCTTCTCAAGAAATCATATTGGCAACATTTATAACTGTACTGAAAAACTTTTTGTTTTAAAACAAAAAGTGCGTGCACACACACACACACTGCACCAGTTATTATTGTTCTTCCTGCTGCTGCAGTTCTTTTCCAGAACTACAACCTCCGGAGCCAACCAGGGACATATCTATTAGGAACACTTTAATCACAAAAATGCAAATGAATGCAAAGAAATGCAAAGCACCCATAAAGAGAAATAAAGAAACTCGGGTGATAATGTGGCAACATCATGTTGCTATTCTCTAAGGAAAGCAAACTCCAGGGGTAAAAGCACAGCTTTGCTATTGTAAACATGCCTACACCCAAGCCTCACACTGGCTACGCTGCTCGGTGAGCTGCAAGTTACATCTCGTAGCGTTCAGTACAGGAAGAAGCATCTGAAAGAAGCCTGTCATGTACAGCTGGCCTGTAATAATTAGCCCTATCTACTGTGTCAATCTACTTAAAACAGAGTATACTATTTTGGATTGATTCAGAAGGCTCTGAATCAAACACAACCAAAATGATCTAAACCAGGTATTGACTGATTTATGTCAACATCCTTTTACATTGAAACTTATTATGGCAGGTTTCATCCATTTATTTTTCCTGCTTAGGAGGTTAAGTTTGTATGTGTCTCTATTACTATTGTATTTCAGCTACATACCCTACAGTAAATAATCTTAATGATCAAATGACAGGCTTCATCTCTCTCTGAGCAGAGTTCATCTGATTTATTAAAGTGACACTAGACATTTACTCAAGGAGTAAACAGAACTGACATTATAGGATGATCCCTGAGGGGAACACTCCAGGGTAAATACCAAGGAGAAGTAGTGGCTATGCATTCTGTTCCTTTGTATTTCTTGGCTAATTCTTTACTTTCTTCTTTTTAATTTCATTAGTATTACAACATCATTTGTGATCGTTAGGCAACAGCCTCTGAAAGTGAGCCCACAAAACATGGTCAGTCTTTACAGAGAAAGAAGAATTGGCTGAATCTGGAGAAACATCTGGAGAAGCCCAGTGACTCCTCATGTGCAATACAGTCTCAGTGAAAGCAAATACTGACTCCACAGCAGGGTCCCCCAACTTTGACATGGAGTCATTTGGAGCTCTGGCCAAACCTCTTCACCTCATCTCTAGTGACTACTTGTCAACAGGAGTGTTGTCCTTCACCCCCAGTCCCCAAAAACATCATCCAGATGTACCTTTTCTCATTAGGATCATGGTTTTGCATTTGTTACAAAGAACAAAGGGAAACAGAAGAAAAGAAGAGGAACAATGTATCTTTAAAAAGATAAATCTTCCAGTCTTATCTTAAGTGCAGTGTTTTCTCTTATGACATACAGACAAAATGACATGTGGATTGGAATGGCTTGACCCAGCAAACCTATCTCTTCTGTGAATGACAGCAAGAAGCTGACTGGCTCACTTCTGGTAGCCAATTAAATTAAACCGTAAGATAACTGTTCTGTTATTTGCATAGAAGGAAAGCATTTCCTTCAAGTTTAGGGCAACACAATATCCTGTTTCAAGACAGGGCTGTGGTGACCATCCATCCCCACCCATGTCAGTGCAAACCTCTTCAATGTATGAGGAGGAACTATTAAGACAATCAGTAATTTGTAAGTAGGATACAAGGTTTCACACTCAAAAGTTCATGGGGAAAAAAAACAATCCTTGAGAGCCTGAAAGTGATGTTCATGGGAGCAAAATGTTTTCAGTGCTCACACTTCTGCAACCAAAGCCAGCAGAAAAGGAACTGGGTTACTGTCATTTTTTAAATCACAACCAACAGCCCAATGCAGTAACATGCATCTGAAGAGCAGAAACAAAATGTCAGAATGAGGAGTGCCACTGAGGGCTTCTTGACAGTTCTCACTTGTACACAGAAGTACTCTGGTGGTCTGGTGACTGCTAGGGAGAAGACTTATCCTCAGAGGAGGAAACAATATCCATAGACAGTACAGAAGGCCAGGTTAGGCATGCAGTAGTAACACCTACAAGGCAACTCTAGGTGGTCTCCCAGCAAGCAAGCAATACCTTCTCTCACACCTTTTTCTGACAGATGTTTTGACAGTCCTTGAACACAGCTGAAGCAGGGCCAAACAGCTCTCATTCCATCAAAAAGGAAGTGCTTCTAACTTGTACACAGTGAAAGAGAGAAGTCTGTAATGTACACTGCTCAGCAGATTACAGAAATTAAGAAACGTAGTGTAAATGAGACACGTATCCCTAGGTAAAACCCTTGCCTTGGCTACACTAGCAAACTCAATGCTAAAGCCTGGATCACCTTGCTTGAAATCTATCATTAAAACAAAAGTTTAAAAGAGCTCCACTAAAATCACAGTAACAGTAAAGCTGCTAGAGCAAAAAGGCCACCTCTGGTGTGAACCATCATTTCCCCTCCCCTGACATGGGGGATCACCTAAACTCACTCCTTCTCATCCTTCCCTCAGACAACTGTCTGGGTCCCACTACAATGGAGCACATGAAAAATGCTTTCTTCTGCTACATATGTAAGGAAATATCTTGTCCTCAAGACCAGAAGGCTCAGGTTTCTCAAGCACTGCTTTTAAGCTAAAGGTGCTTTATCTTTTAAGTTAAAACCTTGTTAAAATGCTGCAGAAAAAAAAAATAACTTCACCGTTTAAAATGGTTCAGCTGCAAACATCACCTCACACATGAAGGTCCACATCTGCGACTGGCATAATTCAGCATAATGCTCCTTCAGTCAGTAGTGATATGAGCAAAACTTACAGCTTCAAATTTAAGAGGCCTTTCCACCATAACTGGTGAAGACAGTTGGAAAATTATACTTAGCTACAACCAGCCATTTAACCTGGCATTGTCATGAAAAATGTCTGTTTCCTTGACTCATCCATCATCGAGGCATAATAAACTTGTAATCAAAATGATATCACTTCAACTGTTGCTGCCAATCTTGCCTTAATGGATTTAATTTAGTAAAATTCAAAAAAAAAGTTTCCATGTGTCTACTGCAGACAACAATAGTAACAATGGCCTCATAGGGACTGTGGAAAAAAATAAAAAACAACCACCAATTTCACAGTGGCAAAGTGCTCTGCCAACCGGATGCTGCTAGGACACTGCAGGGTTGGAGGGACTTATCCTCACAGGGCAAAACTGAGCCTACCTGCTCTTTCAAGGAAATGGAGTGAAAAGAGTTAACCTTTTCTTTTCTCAATTTGATTTTCTCTGCAACACATGCCACTGGCTGGAATCCAAGCCCAGGAGGGTTGTTTGCTGTAGTTTCAGGAGGGTTTGTGGGGAGAGTTAGGAGGGTTAGGCCTCTGCACCTGTAGATAACATTGCAACATCTCACCTTGTAACATTCATGAGATGGCAAACTGATATTCCCCTTTGGCTATTTGCCTCATTCAGAAACTTTGTTCTTTAATTTTCCCTTTCTTCCAATCACACAGGATGATGAGCCCAGGCCTTTTTGCTGAGCTTGAGAAGTTCAATGGCTTCTTCCACTACATGAAAATAGCACCCACTACAAAACAGAAAGCTTAATTAAGCTCTGCATTCAGGGCATGCACTTCACTGCAGAACTAAGATACAAAGTGATTTTGAAAGCTATGGTAGCAAAACCTGTGCTGAAGTCACTGAGAACTCTGCTTGGGTCCTGACAGCAGCAGAGTGGTAGGATGATATTTTCAGCACCTACAGACAGGTTTCTACCAGCATTAGTCCTAGTGCCTCCATCACAAAGCAAAGCCAAGATTAGCAGAGATTATAATAAATCAAAAATGAAGAAAATTTCACTTCAGTTGGAGCAAGAGTGGCTTTTCTATATAAACTAAACACTTATTTTGACACATGAATAAATAGCTTTAAGTTGCTCATGGATACATTTTGACTTGAAATAAGAAAGGTTATTACACCAACAACTTAAATACAGGAATACAATTCTGTATCAGCTTTCTTGGCACCAACAGGGCTAACTAGCTTTAAGGATGTTGACGATTTTTTTTTTTTTTTAATGGTGCTAGACAACATAGCAGAGGACTTAATGTCATGTCCTACAATTCCTTTTATTTTTACACTGATGCTCTCCCCGCATTACTCACAAGTGTTCTAGGAGGCAGCACAGGTATAGACACATTGTTTATAAAGAAAAAGAGACGGGGAGGAAAGGTTAAAAAAACAACAACAACAACACTGCACCTTCTTCCTCAATGGATGTATATAATAATAACTTTTCCCTCTTAAAAAAATGAAAGAGCTAAGGGTTTTGGCAGCTAATATTCATTCGCTGCTGGATTTCTTCTGGGAGCTGAGTATTTTGCATTCACGCTCTGAGGTGCAAACAGGGAATTCATCTTGGGACTCAGCCAGTGTAATATTATACCAATGGGTTGATTCAGGAGCAGAATCTTCAAAGAGACTCATACTGCTGAAATTCTGGAGAGAAAAAAGGAATGACCAATATGCAAGTAACTACATGTGTCAATGGGTTGTGACTGAAGCTAAAGGACTTGACTTTGCATTCCTCCTAAATTCAGTGGGGAACCTGGGGCCGGAGGGGTGAATCACCAGAAGTTTTGCTCAAGGAATGTAAAACAGAACACAAGGTCTATTGCCCCCACCGGGATTTCACAACTACTTAATACTGGTGATTTCATTAGAGTCAAAGCAGAATCAAACCTCAGGTCTAAGGAAGCCCTTAATTTAAGTCTTTACTAATGTCGTATTATTTTAATGGTGTAAATCCACGAGTCAGTAAGGTTATCCAAGATTTACAGTGGTATAAACGTAAGCAAGATTCAACACTCAAAACGTAAGTTTCTTAGACCTATGACGTGTTCATTTGCTAGTTTAAACAGAGGCATAGAAATTATCAGTTAGCAGATGCTAAGCAGAGAATAAACACTGTAAGAATCAGATCTTGCCTCACAAAACTTCCCAGATAAATGTATAAAGAAAAGTAGGTATATGAGGCTACAATTCTGTGCTGGTGAAAACAAGCATTATTCTAGTAGCAGAGGAACATCCATTTTTGCAGGCTAAGGCTGTAGCCCTGGACCATCTTTTCCCTCCCACGGGGAGGGACTCAACTCTAATCTGAATGAGGCACTGCACAGATGTGTTCACCTCAAACACACCTGGCATGACACATCATGCCAGCCAGGACTGATAGGCATTAACCAGGGAAGACGAGTCAACACTTGCTTAGCCTTTCTGGTAAACCTGCATCACTTCATTCCCAAAGAAGAACAAGTTACCATTTGGAGTCCACAGAGCAAGGCTTGTTTCAGCAACTGGGATCCTGTCCTCCAGTCTGCAGTTGAGAAATGCTGCCTTTTTCAGTCAATATTTGCAATCTATCAGGATCCTGAGTGGAAGAATAAAGGACCTGATCTGCTTCTTGCTTACACCAGCGTAAATTAGAAACAAACCCATCAGTGTTAACAGCCTTCCATGAGTATAAAACAGGTGTAAGTGAGAGAAGAAACAAGTCTATAAACTCAACTGAATTTAAAAATCAATGTATTATTTTTCAATCGTGCAAAGATTAGATTACATTATGTATACACACACACACAGTTTTTAAAGCCTCTCCAAGAAATCAGAGAGAAACTAAGCAGAGCATATGGAAATTTAACTGTTTGCTGATAAAAAGCTGCTAAAATCTGCCAAAGTTAAAAGACACTATGCAGTCTACTATACAGCCTTGTTAAAAAGAAATAAAGTAAGAAAAGCCACATTTTTAACTATGACTATCTGATGGGTAGAGCAGCAGTCTCCTCACTTGTCTTAGATAAGCAATATTTCTGGATTTTTAAATAAAGAGTTTGAGGGTTTGGGTTTTTTGTTTGTTTTTGGGTTTTTTTATTCCCTGAACCTCAGGATCGGATTTCTACGGCTTTAAAAAAGCGCTTCTCGGCGCTGCCTCCAGATTATTTGATGCTCCTTTGCTGCCACCAAGTGGAAAAGAAACACTAAAGAAACACTACAGCTAAAATTTTCACGAAGAGCCTAGAGCAGACGCACGTGTCAAAGGCCTCGGCTAAATTTGCTTTCCCGCTTTCCTCTCCTAGCTTTCACTTCAGCCTTCTCTGGGGCTGCCTGTGAGGAGAGGGAGGGGGCATCTACCGCCATCTTAACCCCGAGTCGTCCCCATCAAAGCCACCGCGGGCACCCAGTTACAGCGTTCCCAGCGAGGTGTATGAGGGGGACACAGAAAAAGGCACAAGTAAATATAAAAAGAGGAGTAGAGACATAATAAACACACAGGATCTCCACACAGCACCCCGAACGGAAGGTGTAAGGAAGAGCCTCCTTGAGCATACATTTCCTCAGTAACATACCCTCACTTCACGTAGTTGCAGAACTGCTCTCCTCCGCTGGGTGACACGGGGACACTTTGTGGGTATAAAAGGCATGAGAGAGAGCAAATCCCACTTTTTCCTGTAGAGGGACCGAAGGACAGGACGACACGTACTAGAAAGCTAACACAGCGCCTCACAGCCATGCTTGCATGAGGTAACACGCGCCTACTGCGGCCGCCATTTTAGCTCCGGGGCTGGGCGCTGACTGACCACAAAATGGCGCGTAGAGGTTACAGCTGCCTCGGGCAGGGCTCAGGGGGTGGGAGTCGCGGCCCTCGCTCGCTGGGTGAGTACGAAGGGAGGAAAGAAAACATAACCCACCAAACTCAAGATAAGTCCTGTATACCTTTAGGATGGGAAGAGGCTGTGTGCTCCTCTGAGGAGAGTCTGCTGGGAGAGGAAGGGGCAGAGATTAGATGCTGCTGTGGTGGCCATGTTCTCTGGAGAGGTTTTGTAAGGCACATGGAGATGGCCTCTCCTGAGCCTGGAAGCGCTGTGGTGATTGCAGCAAGTAAAAGCCCCAGCTGAGCATCAATTGTGTTACACTAAAAGAAAAAAAAAAAAGTGTTTTTTTGTTTGTTTGTTTTGTGAACCATTTAATCTGTCTGTTGTGTTTCCTTAAACCATGTGTGATACACTTAGGTATTTAAACAAGATAGTTGATGCCAAAGCAGATATCATCAGGGATTATATTCTGTGAAAGATAAAGTCTGTCTATAGTATTACAGTTTTGATGAGTCAACTTCTTCTTGCTGAGATGTATGAAGAAGAGTAAGGAAGAAACATCTGTTTTATTGCTTTATGTATAGATGGATAGTTCGTGGACAGGACTGCAGTCCCAGTGGAGGGGCCCAGAGGACACAGTGGAGAGAGCTGAGAGACATTTCTGTGCAGGTGCTGCAAAGGAATCAAACAGTGCACATTGGTTTCAAGGAATATATACACTGTTCACCTTCCCTTTTAATTTAAACTAATTTAACCTACTATAAGATGTTTTCCATGTTTTAATAGATCTTGTTTTTGTTGCAATTACTGTCATTTAGGTAATACCACACAGATGTGCCCAAGGAACCCAAACTTGTGAGAAGCCCTGAAGAATTTCTGGCAGTATTTCTTTCATTCAATCTAAGTTCAGAGGCAGAAGGAGAGCCACCCAGTTGAATTATGTTGAATGCAGACATAGGAAAAGCAGATGAAAGACTGAAAAAGAGATGAAGTAGCCTTTAACCACAAAGGTAATTAAACAAAAGGATTTGCACACTTTCTCTGTTGTGGTGTAATCAAACTGAAAAATGTCTGCCTCTCTTTAATGTATTCAAATATGCCAACCTACTAGAAGTCTCAGATACACTAAATATGGAAAAATGGCAAACTTCTAAGCTTATGGTTATCTGGTTCATTTTCCAGATGTCTTCCAAAACCTAAACTTTAAGATGCATTCTTCAGTTAAATCACAAAGAAATGTTCAGATAGCTTAACAACATGGGGCCCACAGATGTGTTAACACACACAGTGCCAGTAAAGACACTCCAGTTAATGCCGGCTGAGAATCAGCTCTTTTTTTTTTTTCTGATGTTGGTTGGACTTTTGCTTAGATACTTGAATAGAGTAAATTGTTGCTAATCTTTGCCAGCTGAAGAAGTGGCCACTGAGGTTTCTGAGGCCAGCAGTCTATCATGTACAGGCCTTGTCTTAAATGAATTTAACCTCAAATTCGTTTTGGACACAGATGAGCTTACCACTGTGCATTAACTGAAAGCTTGGCTCAATTATATCTCGTTTTTTTGTTAAGGGAATGCAAGTTCCATGGGGTCAGAAGACTGTTTGCATTTCAGAAATCATTGTAGCTAATGGCAGAATCTAGCCTCTTTGCATTTTGAAAATCTGTGAAAGTAAATCTGAGGACAAAATCTGGCCCTTACTTTTTCTGGTAGTACAACCTTACCTGGGTGGCAGGAGGCAAAAGGGAAAACTTTTTCCAAGCTTGCTGTGTTCTTGTTAAACTTTTAAAGTGGTCCAAGTCTCAATCTGGGCAGTTTGCCCTGGTTTCAAGAATTAAAAAAGGCACTATAAGGAACAGGTACATCTAGAAATATTAACCTATGCCCAGAAATGACTCATTTATCTACCAGAATTCCTTTGCGTAATCCTATATATAAGGGATGAGGTTGATTTCTTAGTCTTTAATGATCTGAGTGTCTTCCAAAATAGGATACTTTATTCTTCACAGCCTAAGAGTGCCTGTAAAAAATATATTAAATGGACCAGACTTCAGTCTCCATTTTACCAGCTCAGACCTGGACCAGCTTCACAGCTTTTTTTTTTTTTTNCAAGCAAACAAAAGTCTAACAACAGTAAACCTTCTTTTCGTTATGGTTTGAGTTGTGACAAAATACTTAAGTTTCAGATTTCTAATACATTCAGCATACTTAGTGAAAAGAGGTACACTTTCACTGGAGTTATGTCTTAGGAAGGTGACACACGAATGAATTCCATTTAGTTAAGATTACCCCGGAGTTCATATCAATTTAATGTAAATTAATCAGATACATAGGAGAGCATAGTTTGTCTATGTGGACTTATTTAAAATCTGAATAAAGCTACATTAACATGATGCTGTTGCAGAGTTGCATTAGATGTGCAGTTCTGCAAATACAGTATGTTACAGAGCCATTATGTGAGATAAATTGGAATTCAACTGTAGAGGCCATATACTTCTCAAAGCTGTTTGTGGCTTCAAAACTGTGCTGGTGGCTCATTAATGCTGATGACCATGCATGGGAAAGCTGGAACACAAGCAAATTAAGAGCCAATTTCTACTATGCCATTTTCTGATGTTTCTCTAGAGCCCTAATCTGGATAGATTTTCACTGGGGTAACTTTTCTCTTTAACCTCCTGACAATGCTTTACAATTTTTTACCTCTATGATGCAAAGTTACAGCCTGTAGAAAAACACAGAAGATTTAGCTAACGTTGGCAATGCAACCTATACTTAGAGAACCATGTTCTTGTGTACAACCATAACTGCTCAACCTTTCCAGAGAAAAAAAAAAAAACGCAGCCATGACGAGACCAAACAATACAAGTAGTTAAAAGCTGGCAAAGTTATAAAAATCTGGGAACAGAACATTATAATAAGGAGTTGAGTCACTTTGTGCAAATATCAGTGGTAAGCCCTCTATATAATAAAAGACAAACAAAGCTTAACAAACTCATGCATCACGGAAGTGGCCTTTAACTAACAGACAAATTTCACTGGAAATCGGTGACTTAAAATCAGCTAGATTTTAGTGCTGTTTTTGTTACATAATCCATATAGACATGCTTACCTACATAAAACTAAATTCTGTTCTTTGTGCTGGATTTTTGCTACTCTGGCTCTAAATAAATCAAGAGTTAAGCTGACTTAAAGGAATAGAGACTATGATGCTACTGTCTCCCAACAGTAGGCTTTCATTAATAATACACGCTTTTGATTCTGATGCACTCTAGAGGAGAACTTACTGTCTGCCATTCAGGAGATGCATAACATGTAGGTAGGTGGATGTGTACTGTGTACATAGACAGTACCTCATGAGATTAGCTGCCTCGAGGAAACGTTCTCTCCATGGAAACATTGCATGAGAAAACATGTTTTGTCTTGTGTGTAAATTGGGGATTAGGTTTGTTAGCCCAGGGCAATGAATTAAAAAGTTTGTTTATGCTGACCAACTTGACAATGTTCATTACTAGGCATTTCTCTCTCTCACCTTTTAATAATGGGGACAGTAACTTTGTGCCTTTAAACAATGACAAATTTGTTCCCACTAGGCCAAAAAACACTGGAATGATGAAGGAAAAAATAAACATTCTAGAAAACAGAAGAAAATACAATCTGAAACATGGTCATGAAAATGAGCATGCATACCAAATGAGAGGATATCAAATACTACTGCTTTTTCAGACAAGTTTACTTGTGTAACTCAGCAACTGCTTGTTTACTTTAACAGACTGTGCTGGTAAAACACAGCTAAGAATTTGCCCCTGGAATTGCTATTTTGGAAGAGTTCACTTGCAAGCACAGCTAGACTCCGCTTCTTTTTCTGCCTATTCTGAATCATTGTTGTGCCAAGATGTATCATCATGAATTTCAGGTGATCCTTATCTTGGAAGTGATGTTGTTGATATACTCTTCAGGTAGCCAGTCAAGCTACCTTTGAAATCAAGATTGTCTTGGTGTAAAGCTGGAACAGAATTAGACCCGTTTTCTATAACTTAATATGGGCTTTAAATTCCTCCATGGAATGCGTCCACACTAGACAGAGAAGAAGCCTCTTGGCAATACTGAATTATCATACTGAATTGCTTCCATCCATTTGCTGGGACTGCCAAATTGAAATGATGCATGTCAAGGCAACCCTACACTGAAAAGTAAAAGATAGCCTCTTAAATGTTCCATTTATAAAGCTTTTTATTCACAGTCAAATTTAGTATCCCCTCTGAAATATATCACTTTACAAAATTGATACCTTGCCATTACAAGATTTCCACGCCATATTCACTCAGCTTAGTAGTAAAAACAAGCCTTCTCTCTTTTCCCTTTGGTAAAGCTGATGAAAACAGAGCCATTCAAGGTCTGCTTCTTAGATCACCAGCACTAAGTATTCCAAAGATCTGTAATCTTCTCCTACAAGGATGGTTAAAAGTCAGCAAAAAGGTGAGTTGTTAGGTCTACCTGTAAAATATTACAAGTGCATCATATTGGAAAGCAGGAAAAAAAGGACAAACACTAACGCTAAGGATGACAACAGTGATCTGCAAGACAAAAGCATTCATATAGACTCTCTGGAACTCAATGCAAGGAATATCACTCAAAGCAAACAAGCAAAAAGAAAAATGACGGTGTCACGCTGCAGAACCTTAATGCATTTTTTCGTAGTATGTGACAGATGATTCTAAAATGACAAATTGCATTATTTACTTTATATATTATTTCCTTTAAATTGCTGTAGCCTAACATTTTTTTTTAATCACTGCCAAGTAAACTTCTAACTAAGGAATGCATATGTCTAGTTTTTTGGTTGTTTTTTTTTTTTTTCTTAAATGCCCTGTTTTGGCATCTTTACTTCTCAGTTCATGACAAAGGCATAACCTGTCCACATTTGGGCTGCAACCACTTTAAATTATTTTGGCTCTCTAAATTGGAAAGTTTCTTTGGCTTCAAGTTTGCCAGACTTACTTTGCTGAAGAAGCAGAACATCTCTGCAAAGTCTCATGATCACTTCTCCAATTATATTCTGATTTGCATATCACTAAAACATTCAGCTGAAGTTAATTTTTTTCAACTTCCAATTTACATAAAAAATGGTTTGCTGTTGTTCCCTTACACTTTAACTCTCTAAAGCAGCTACACATTACTAGCCAGTCATGGTTGCTGAAAGAAATAACAAGCCACTCAGGTTGTTTCATTTTTTATAGGTAATTTGGCACATAATATGAGCTTGTAGTGATGATAATGAGGATTTTTTTTCTAGGTATGAGGGAGTTTTGCAGTTTCTTTCCATAGAAGAGAATCTGCCTAAGTGCAGCCAAAAGTTCAGTGAGATCTTGCCAGAAGGAACCCTGTGCCGCAGAATGCCACTTGCAGCAATATAACTCCACTTGTGCTTCCAGTTACAGATTGGAGTTTGTTGTTCACAACTCCTAAAAGCCTTCCTGTGGCCAGCAGCTGACAAGCCTCGATTCAGGTAGCCTAGGTCTCTTCCTTGAGTTGCAGAACCAGATCCTCATCAACTCCTGGCCAATATATTCACTATATTTAGTATTTACTGTAGAAACTGGGACTTTACATTTGTAATGGTCCCAGCCTCACAGTTCAAAAAATGGATTATGGTCTCCCTCTTAATTCCAAGGAAATTCTTAATTCTGAGAGAATTAAGTTTATTTTTATAGTAAGTTTCCAAGGTAACTTGATTCTTCTTCAGCTTTTATCATTCCAGATAACTACATTTTGAGGCAATTTCCAATGAAACTGCAACATTAATACTTTTTGACAAGGCTTTATGCTAGTATTGATTTTTAAGGCCAGGAGAAATTAGGATGTCATAATAAAAGATCCACTCTTGAGGATGTAGTTCTCCAACAATAAAAATACTGAAGGAATAGAAACGAACATCAGTGATATGTTGACTTCCCAACTCATGACTAGCATTTATAACAATGGGAATTAAAGTTCTAGTAAGATTCCTCATTTGTTTGCAGTCACAGTAAATTCTCTGTCATAGAGGAAGCTCAAGGGATATTTTCTAGGAGCAGATCTGCAGCAACGTCACACAGCCAGGAGCAGACCTAGTTTCTATGGTCAGACAATTCCATTATGTTCTGGTAAAAATCTCTTTAAACGGCTGGGAGAGTTAATGACTTGGACTTTTCTCCCTGCGATATTTTGAGAAGCACAGGTGTGGGGGAGGGGCTCTTCCATTAGATATTTAAAGATGCATATAAGAAAAAGATTTAGGCTGAAAAAACACTTTGAGCAGTGGGCCAGACACCGACTATGAAGTCCCAAGCCATTGATTTGATAACCAAATAATCTACTTTTCATGTCCAACTGTAGCAGTTCAGTGAAGCCAGGCTTATTCAAGGACCAAAGTCCATTGTTGTCAGCGGAAAGTCTCCCACTGACTTCAAAGCAGATTGAGTCAAACTCCTACCATCTATTGACCTCCAGATTAGGTCATGTGCAGAGCTTCCATGAAGGCCTCCAAGTACTGTTTGCTATTTTAATGTAGTTATTTAATGCTAACACTAGCGTGGCTTAAAATCTTGAGTTGTGGTTTCATTTCTCTTCTAGTTTTTCTTTGGTAAGCTTAGAAAATTCCCCAAGCGACCTTCTATCATATTCTAGACATAGCTGCTAACTTCATATGCTCTTAGCAATATCATCACTTTCTTGGTGCACAGACTAGAAAGCAAGAAAAGTCCTAAGAACAGCGAACATATTAAATGCATGTATCAAAACACAGACTTAACTTTATTAAGTACTATTTTCACTTTTAACTTGAAACCTGAACACAAAACCTTCTAATTTTGGCATCATTAATCAACCTCTAGTACTTCCAACTACATACATATCTGTACAATAAATTAAGATTATTACATGTTTTTCTCATTGCATTGGTTAAAAACATTCTTGGAAGCAGCAATTTTGTTAGTACTTCTCTTAGCTGGTATTCTAATGTTAATTAAGCCTTAATACATTTGTAGCCAAACCAAGATAGAGCAGGGAGGTGTCACATGCACCTTAATGTTCTCTTTATCTTAAGTTCACTAATACTTAGTACTGATAACTTATTACTATAGTAGCAATGCTTTGCATAACATTCACATTAACCAGTGCGGAACTGGCATTTCTGCACCATATTCAGCACACACAGCAATGGGACTAGAAATCTCCCAGATATTTTCCTACCTTTTCAGGCCTCCCCTGCCTTGCCTGTAGAACCATTCTACGAACTAAGATTCATATCCATTTATGCACACAGACACTGCAATAAACATTCTTATTGCCAGCCTCCTATTTTGAGGCAGGAAAGTTGTTTATTCCAACAGTCCTGTAGTCCAGGGAGGAACTTTCTCTGACAGTGTTCAGTCATTTCATATTTGAGACATCTGTAAAGTTAAATGCCTATCCTGAAGTTCAGTGTTCCTAAGAACACTTCAGTGATATAAGAATACTTAGCATTCATGATCTTGTATTTCAAGCCTCTTTCTAATAGGGCTGAGAGTCAGTAACAGGCACATGGTGATGCTTCTCAGTTTGTAGGGTAGTTCTTGGGGTTGTTTTCTTTGCATTAGAAAAGCCACAAACCCAGGCTTTGTCAGCAGAACAGCCATACAAGCCTAAAGCATTTACAAACTTGCATTTGTTACATGTATAGAAACTGGCTTATCACAAACGCCAGCTACCAGTATATAATTAATTATACCAGACAGACTTCTACCTCAGTAACTCTTAGCTAATATTCTTGCATTATTCTTGTTTAAACATTTACTAATGAAAGCTGTGTACTTTACCGGACACTGAATGATGATCCTTTTCAGAAATTAACCTTTTAAAAGAAAAGCTATAATTGAAGCTTAAGAGGAAAATCATGTAATGGAAATGTCCTTCAATTCCCTTTTAATTAACAGCACTGCACATAAATACAAGCTGATCTACCTGTTTCCTCAAGACAGCGTGCCAAAGTGTAAGACTCTATCTCCCAGAAAATCTCTATATTAAAGTGCTTGTGGCTTGTGCCACTTCAGACCACTTCTATCCTATTGTCTTACTAATTAGTTCATGGGACACCTAGCCTTTAGGATAAAAAAATCTGTTTGAGATTGACATTTTGAAACTCATGCTTTGCACATGAAAATATCTACACCCCCACAAAGTCTGTTTATAATATTCTACAGATACGATTTGCAGTGTCAAGTTCAAAGGGGGTACAAGACAGGACAGATTTCCAAACAAACTTTGTCCAAACCTACTAAACACACCAAGAGAAGAACTGCTTTACATGAGTATCGCTGTCTTTGGTGAGGAACATGCTTTTGGTCTTTCACATTTTTACCTTAATTGCAACAAAAAGACTCATGCATCTAATAGCTCTTTTGTTTTGCATAACTATGATATTAACCTGTAGAAATAAAACAGTCTCGTTTTAGCTTTCAGCAGGCAAATATTTATGGGCCTTTGCCATGTATACTCACAAGTAATCCTGGAGATTTGAGGCAGCAAAGTTAGGTACCTACATGAGCATCTGTACAAGCAAGTTCTATTTAGTTAGATTGAAGGAATTGCTATTTGTTTAAAGAGTTTATTACAAACAAAAATATGTGAACTCATACCAGTCACTGAAAAAGGTTCTAGATATATACAATGGTTTGAGTTTATTAAACTTGATAATTCTTTTACCTTCAAACATTTATTTCTAAATAGTCAGTGACAAGAGAACCTTCATTTTAGCACCTCATTCAAATTAGTCCAGTCTGCATTGCACAACGCACTACAACTCTAAGGACCATAACCATCCATTGTAAATCATTCAGCTTGCACCTATAATAGGTGTACTGGATTTATTTGAGGGAAACAAATAGAATATTTTGCAAGGCTGAGGAGTAATTGAAACTGTACCAGAGAATACTTTCCCCAGTGAAGATCTAAGAAATAGCAATGAATGACCACACTCCTTACCACCTCACAGCACATCTCTCTATCTCTGTGGCAGCAGCAAGAGATGAGCATTGCAGACAAAATTCCAATTAAGTTCCTGCGTGTGCTGTTTCCTAATATCTGTCCCCTGCCTGCTCTGTTGTTCAGGCCCTACAAAGTACCCTTTGGGGCTATGTTTTTTTTCCACTGACTAGACACAGGGGCTTGGAGTAGAATTCAGGCTGTGTGCTCGTAGCCCTTAAAGATCAGTTTCCTCAGAGGCAACAGAAGTAAGGGAATATGGCACAAATTCAAGTCCAGAAGCTGAAAAGGAAACAGTTTAACACAGTGAATAAACCTTACGCTACAAATACAGCATTTCACACAGTGACGTAATGGGAAAGTAAACATGTTTTTTACATGAACACCACAAACTGGATAGCATCGTTTGAGACTAGTTTTAATATTCAGGAAATTAAGTACATATAAAAAATGTCAATCATTCAGGAGTAAAAAAATAATTCCTAAGCATTATAAGCAAAACAACACTAGTATCCATCACCAGCAAGCATGTCAGGTCATCATCATTTGATGAATGAAATGTTACTTCTCCAGCATCAAATGGCACTTTCAGATATACATATAATGCAGTTACCTCAGCGATTTGCTCTGGACAAAATGCAATCCTGTAAAATTATTAAGTATAACTTCATCAAAATGTTGCTATACAGCATTTCTGTGAGACTCATACAGTGTACAAAAAACATTTTGATAATTCTAGGTGTCTCTTATAATATGAGGGGAAATAAAAATTTAGTCCATCTTTCTCTTTTTTGCTTTAGCAGGAGTTTTGGAGGTACATTCATTTTCAGGGTTTGGTTCCCACAGTGCATTTCTTACAAATCTGGAAGCTGCTCCTTTATCAAGTTTGGATGCCTTCTTCTTGTCTGCTATTTCTTTGACCTTGTTCATGTATGTTCTTATTCTCTCCTAGAAAGAAAATACATATATTTCACACCATTCTTTCAAGATTGCTGCTAAAGTAAAATCAATGAGTAGAAACACTCCACATGGTATACTTCTATAACCATAATACACAGAAAAATAGCATCTTCTAAATATAGATCAGGCTCTTTGCAAACTTGAGGCTTCCCTTTTAGCAGATTTTCCATCACAGGTATCCACCATAGTAATATTTGCATGACATCCATCACCAAAGGAACATGAAATCCTACAAATTTACAGTGAGACAGCAGAATTGTATTTCTCTTGCAAAGTTAAAAAACAAAATACTGAACCCAATTAGGAGTTTGGCCTAAGTAAAGATGGCAAAATGAATATTTAGATATGACATACATAGAATTATACTACTCACTGTCTGCAAAAGAAAGGGGGGGGGGAAATCAGTATAAAGCATCTTACACAAAATTAAAGAAGCATTAGACATGCAACTACACAGAAATTCTGTGGTTAAGATCCTGAAATGGTTCATTGGTAAGTCCCCCTTGACCTATTTAAGGCAGCCTTATGAATTTCTAGTTGTACCAGAGGTTTCTTTTATGACCAGAAATAACAAAAAAAAAAAAACGTTTCCACTGCCATTCCATAAACTGAAGGAATACTTTCCTTTCTTGTCATCTTAGCCTATCATAGTCATTTAGTGTCTAAGCTTTTTTGAACAAAGCGTGGCTCAGATTCAGCCCTACCTAAGTATACCCTCCCAGTTTAACAATCTCATTTATGTGCCTACTCATCCTCAGCCAGGTCTGCAATCAATAAACAAAATTACTTCGAGTGTATTATTAAAACTCTCTAAGATGGGAATTGCCCTCTGTTAAGTGCCTGCTTTTCTCCACTGAGTAGAGGACACTTACAGTAATTCTGTAAAATACATAAAAGTTTGGCTGATAGATTTCATGTCTAGATATTTAGCCCAATATGGCCTTGAACTCTAGGGCTGTTAGGTGTTATTGTAAAACAAACAATAAGCAGTAACGTGTGTGTGTGTAAAGCACATATATAGTGCTTTACCTGACACGTGAACTGTAAGTGTGGATTAACAGAACATTTATGGATACTGATAACTAAATACATGCTGATAGTACATAACCTATGCAGCCATGGACAGCTTTTTGAATCTGGAACATAAGTTACAAGACTACAAAACTGATTTTCAGTTCTTCAGTGGCCCTTACAAGGAACTGATTTGTCAAAAAGTTGGCTACTCTTTCCATATCAAAAATATAGCTTTAATGAAGAGAGCTTTACAGGGCCTGAAATCATGACAGACCACAGTATTTCTTTGGTGACTGAAATGGCTAATGAGAACAGGTGGCAAGCCTACATGCATCAACACGGGAAGAAGGTGCTGACATGGCAAAAGAAATGAATTCTGATAGCTTGAATGCGAGTTTTATTAATATCGTTTGAATTCCAGTGTAATGCCTGTACATACAGAAGGAGCAATTCTAAAAACAAAACAATCATGGCAGAACAGTCTTTTTTACTCCCTTTCCACACAGACAAGAACATCACAATGCTCTTAGAAGAAAGGAAAGCACATTCATTCACCTTGATACTTGTAAAAGGAAAAGAAAGCTGGGTAAGAATCTAGCCTATGATAATTCACTCATTCTTCAAGTTAAAGTGACTGGCAATTGTGAAGTAAAATACCAGCATAAAATACCCACAGCAGAAGAGATAAAATTTATTTTTACTATAGCTAAATTAACACAATATTCAGACAATATATAATATAGGAGGAATAAGAAACTGACTGAAAGCTCATGAAATATTAACTGATGCATTTTTTTTTAATATGATACAGTCTAGACTACTGAAAACCTCACAAAATTAAAAATAGAAGTATTGTTATTCAGCCTAGCTTTCCACATTTTTCAGTCCTATCTTCCATTGCCCTGGTTACGTAATGATTATATTTAAGCTAAGTATATTACGATTGCCCAGGTTTAATGTTTTAATTTATACAGGAATTAAAATGGGTAGCTCTAAGTTTTGATTTCTATTTTTTCTTCAAGCTTAATTATTTGATTTTTTAAGTCAGCAGAATTTTCAAGATACCATGGCTTCTATACTGTAGTCATGCATCTAAATGGAATATAAAGACAAACCTAAAAGATTTATTGTAGGTTGTAAATATGTCACTAATGCAGAATTACTGGACAATACACATACAACTGGTGCCAAAAAAGCTTTTAGCTTTGTTGCTGAACTGGATTCTTTACTGCTGAGAAAATGAATTAATGGAGGACTTGGAAGGGGGGGGCTCTTTCCCGTCTCTGCTAGTAAATCAACCACACTATACTTTCAGTCATACAAAAGCAAGAAAAGGCAGCCTTAGAGATTAACATGATTCCAAGTTTTTATAAGAAAAAAATGCCATATTGGAAGTTATAAATTATTATCAGATATGTAACATTTTTCCATTTAACAGATATAAGTGAAAAGCTATTCTGTTCAGAATTCAGTTCTTGAAACAAAGGTGGAGAAAAGGAAAGATAAGATGACACTGTTCATCTTGTTCTTATTTCAGCAGGCTCTACTGCGATGCTTTAAACTGTATTGTTTGGAACTAAAAATACAGCTTTCTTAATTTAGAGGACCCAGCAGGGCATATGAACTGGCAATTATATAACACTATGTAGCATGTGTGTGCTATTATGGCTATTTACCAATTTCAAATGTAGATTTAAATATACATTTATTTCTATATGAGTCAACTGTCCTAGGCAAGTAAGGTACTGCAAAGCATGCATTGTAAGAATCTTACCAGTTCCTGTTTCACTGGATGTTCCTTTGGATTGATTCCCTGAGTAGCCAAGTATACTACAAGAAGAAAACATGTTTTTTTGAAATGGAAGGCTGTGATGACTAAGGGCCCAATCAATCAGTTATATAGGAAAACTGTAGCTTCCACATAAAACTATTAACCATGGCGTTAACTGTATGGTTAAGTATCTGATGCACTACTGCCATCAAATACTGCAGTTAAAAAATGCATATAATGCATAAAATAAATAAATGAATAACTATATATATAGTTATTATATATATATAAAATAAATGAATAACTACACACACACACATATATACACAATGTAGTTAAACCTTGTCCTTTTAAGAAGGACAGAAAAGGCTGCCAACGACAAAAAAAACAAAGATCTTCGTGCATGTACAGTCAGCCTTCGTAATAAGCAATTTTTGATTTGGACTTTCAACATCATTTACCCCAAGGATGGCAGTAATTTGGGTCCTCAGGGTAATTACAAGTTTCTAATTATTTGGCTATGAAATACGGTTATTTAATGTTTACAGCTGTCTAGAAAATGTTCAAATAGCGATCATTTGAACTTTTTCCTCCTATCACATACTTACCCCAGAACATTGAATTTAATGTGTACGCTGAAACCAAATCCAGCTTTGCTTGCTCAAGAGGCTCTAACTGGAAAGGAAAAATAAAAACATTTGCACATTTTTAAGCAAGATGTGCACAGATTTCAGTGATATGCCCATTTTTATAATTGTGTATGAATGCACTTGTAAATATACACTGAATGAGCATATTTTTACAACACAAGTCCACTGAGAACATGCCTAAGTCTATTTTCCTGCCAACACAGAACCATTCCCTCCTCTCCAAGTATTCCTGCGATTTTCCCAGTTTGATATTAAATGCCACAGTCCCATACGGCCAAAAGCACAAAATCTTTTATCATGTAGCTCTTAGACCATTGTTCCCATAGTCAGGAAAGTCCCTATTTTTCCACAAAAACTCAATTCAAAATAGCTTCTGTTATCACCGGAAGAAAAAAGAATGTCTTAAGATTGCTGAAGTTCAAATGCGAGTATGAATATTAACACTATATGTTAGACTGTGTTCAACGCATGCTGGAATACTTAGGGCTGCACAGCAAAGGAAGAATAAAGGTAATGAGTTGGTTTTTTTCCCCCTCAACTGTCAAAGTCAATTTATTGTTTTAGTCCTATAGGATTTCCAGAAACTCTGATAAGATCATTGTACAGCTCACTAGTTGTAACATGGATACTGTCAAAAGATCGGTGTTGCCAAGACCATTTTCTTCATAATTTATGTTAGAAATCCTCAGAGAATAAAGAAGTTCCCTTATGTGTTAGCTTTTTCTTGCCCTAAAAAAAGAAGTTACATGTTAGGTTTTAAATGTTAAAAGACAGACAGGCTTGTGTGAGGTCTTCAGGCAGTACCTCGCTCTATCTTTATGCCCTGAAGAGAAAACACACGTTTTACAGACTTGTGCTTATAACATAGCTAGAGGAGACGGCTCAGTTTTTCAAGCACCAGATTCTGCAAGTCTGGACTTCTAGAATCAGAAAATCAATTCTCAACACTGCCAATTCATCTTTGCATCCTCCTGTGTTAACCAAGTTCCATGAAGTTTGTTGTGAAAAGGCCTCAGACAACTGTTAATGAGCTCTCTGGTCCGGAAGAGCACTCAGCATGCACATTCAGGAAGGTCAGGAATAAGGTAGAATGCTCTTTACCTAAATGACTTGCTGGTAGGATCATCACTTTTCACCTTAGAAGACCATATATTTCGTTGCTTAGTTTGTAACACCATCTGGGTATCTTAGAAATGTAAGAGTTTCAAATATTAGGTATCAAGGGTAGGAAGTGTCATATTTGTTATCTCTCTGTACAGGGGCTAGCTGAACAGCCCCTTTTATTCAATTCAGGTTCCAAGCAACTCCTGTGTTAATAACAGAAAGGCTGTCAAAAGGAATATGATTTACCTTTTGGAGAAGCTCGCTTCTAGAAACTGACATCATTGTCTTCAGCATCTCATCTACAGAACTGAGAGATTTTTCAAATGTTGCAAGATAATCATGAATTTCAGTGGGGTATTCTTCTGTGTTAATATCATCTTCTGACATTTCCATCTGGAAAGAAGAAACAAAACTAATAATCCTCTCTACAGACTCAAAAGACTATTTTAAAATACAAAGTGTTAGCATTTATTCATTAAACATTTTAAAAACACCTCCTTCTGAAGTATTCTAGCAAGTAACATCAGTACTGACACAGTTAAAGGTCCTGTCGTTTCAGGGATATCTCCCAACTGCTGTGCAAAACTGCACGAAGGAGCATTACAAATGCCATGACCGTAGTACCTATTCTTGTACCAGCCCCAAACCAGTTTTTAACTTTTATGGTCTGTGATAGAAAGAAATTATTTGCTTGTTTAAAAGAAGTGCTCTATAAATCACAGTACATAAAAAGCTACACCAAGCAACAGGCAGGACACTAAAATAACAGCGATATGGCTTCAGCCCATCTTGGGAACAGACATTACTTCAGCCTTAAAGTGGTTATGCAGCACCAGTTATGTCAGGGTCAGTTACATCTCCCAATCCTAAATTTAGGAGTTGGTCCAAGCAACTCTTCTTGTGAACCCCGTATCTAGCTTTCTGAATTCTCTTTGGGGTATTATAATCTGCGATATAACTCTACCAGTGAAAGAAACTGAGTTGATTTTAATTTCAGAATACTCTGCAAATCTCCTAGACACATCTATGCAAAGCAACTGTGAGATCAGCAAAGATGTGAAGAATCCCAGAGCACTCCGTTTTTGATCCCAGCATTCACGGTAACATGGCATGGCTACTGCCAAGCCATCTGGCTGCTGGCTTATGATCAAGATCTTTAATTCCTCTCTAATCATCAATCACTTATTATCTTGGGGAGTTGATGTTACTTAAAGCTATGTTATTTTCTACAGCTTCTACTGATTGAGCAATGATTTTTTTTTTTTTATTTTGAATGTTAGAAGGAAAGAAAAGAAATACATCATTTTCCTGCCCATTTGGTGGGCTGCATCAAGAACAGCATGAGCACCTGGATCACTGCAGTCCCTTCTACTTGGGGTCAGCGTGATAATCTCACTCGCAGCTGCTGAGTACAGAGGGTGAGAGCATTAGCTGGAGAAACTAACTTTGAAAGTTTGAGCTATGAACACCAAGCCATACAGCCAGTGCAAACAGCAAGGAAACAGCAAACAGCTGTCACATCACTGGAGTTTGTTTTAGATAAAGATTTGATCTTTCCCTTTTCCTGGCAAGAGCGTGGTTTGTGTGAGAGAGGTTTCTTTTTATTTATGTTGTCTTCTGGAGGTCAAGCAGGACAAAGATTAGGAGGAAAAACAGTGTGGAGCTATTTTACTCAAGCTTGCCTACAACTCCAGTTTTATCCACACCAGTGCGATTCCAGAAGTACGATTAGCCAGTTAACAAGCCCAGTTCCATTCCTGTTATTTGCATGGTTTAGAATTATAATCCTGCTCAGCTGCATGACGTTTCATCTTGGTCAGAGCTGTTTTTGAGAGTTAGTACGGTGTTACAATATATTGAAGGTCCCCTCCCTACTCCAGCATATAACTCGCACCATCTAAATACCACTTCAGCCAGCTGCAGCATACCTGAGCAAGAAAGCTGAGCTGAACCTACAAGATACTGTCCGAAGAAAGGCAAAATATCAATACAATTATTTCTGCCATTTATGATAGTATTGCTGGCATTTCTTTCTGTCCTGGCTACCTGCATTATAATCACCCTTCTTAGGTTGATTGAGAGAGTCCACCAACTCTGTTACTATCTTGTGGTCTTATAATGCA
>VXAA01006131.1:13376-49791 GCA_013399115.1 Anseranas semipalmata
TTTTTTTCTTTGGGCTCTTCATGCTTGTGGTGTTCTAGCAAGGTGAGTAACCACTCAAGAGGTTAGTCACCTGCTGTCTAACATCTACCTGTTTTTTCAGATATTGGTGAGTGGAGAAGGTCAGTCTAAAACACATTCGTCGTAACTGCTTTTCTTCTGTCTTCTCCTTTCTGCCTTTTAGACTATTAACTATTGTTTTCTCAGTCTGATTTAAACCTATTTATTTGGAGAAGGAAAAAATACAGCTGTGTCTTATTAGGTTTATGCATCTAAAACCCACTCATTCAAACAAGTTTTCTCTAAACAGAAATTATCTTAGGAAAAAATGCTTCTTCAATGGTACTCTCCATTAGATGTTTGTCTGATAATCAAAGCCTTTTCTCAAAAGAATGATGTCTCATCAGCACAAAGGTTGAATATCTTTTAACTCACTTTGCTCTTATCTGAAGTCTTGTTTTGTTTTATATTCTCTCATCTTGCCCTGTAGGATAAAACATGTATATGTATATTTAAAAAAAAAAAAATGAATGGAAGCATTGAAGACTCACAATTTTATCTTTCTGGATCAATTATTTATATGTAGCCACTTCTACTTTAACCATTTATATGCACGTTTTTAGTATTACAAACAGGATTTTAAAACAGTGTAGCATAATTATACTTATTTTGGCCCCTAAGCATACAATTATGACAATAACTTAGTGTATAAGCAGTGGTGTTATTCATAGACAGGTGGTTTGCAGAACTGAGGCCTGAACTAGTGCCGTTCTTTTAGTTTTTCAGTAAATATTTACTTTTTGCTTTTTGGTTTAAACATGGACGTGTTTTAAGCCAAAGCCCTTGACTACCACTAGAGAGCTGTTTTTAAGATATGTCATTGTAACCATTTTGAACTGCAGCCTCCGCTCTCATACAGTGTACCATGAATCTGTGTTTTTCTGTTATGTTTTGGTGAAGTACATAAAACTATTTTTTTTTTTGAAATTAAGAATAAAATAAAAATGACAGTAGGACAAAGAAATATTTGTGCAGTTTAATTTTGCTTTAACTCAGTGTGTGAAAGACACCAACTCTGAGGTGGTCGATTGTGTACTATTCCATTGATAAAAAAAAAAAAAAATCCTCTCTACATAAAATATTAGATCTCTTGTATATGTTTCCTCTTTACCATGTTCAATGATCTTAATGAGTACTGTAAATGACACTGAATCACAGGCTTAGCATGGGCAGAAGTTCAAAGACCTACATCAAGAAAAGATTTAGGAAGGAAAAATAACCAAATAGACTCCATAATTAATTAGCCTCCCCATATAACTTCATAGTTCTGATTTAACAGAAATTTGGGGCTGGGTGGTTTTTGTTTGTTTTTTTTTGTTTTGTTTTGACTGCTGCTCCACTTCACATTGGTCAGGTTGGGTGGCAGCCTATGTTTAAACTTGCCCAGAGACTTCTAAAAAAAATTCAAAGTTTTATAAAGCTGCTAGCTTAAAACGAGAGCATATTACATCTGAGCTGGTATAGGAGAAAGTAATTTAATAACTTAATCCAAAGAGCAGAGAGTAGAAGCTTCTATTAGAGTTTTCCTTTAATCAGGTTTATGGATTGATTTCCCTCACTTGGATCAGATCTGTCTAATTATAAAGCTACACAGCACATTAAAGGGAACTGAAAAAAATCATACCTGTTACTAATGTATCTCCCACGAGTCCTTTTCATTTAAAATTATTTTGTTTGTTTGTTTCAAATTTCTTTCTAACAGAAAAACCTTCTGGCCATGAAGTATAAGGATCTGTTACTTTGCAAGTCAAGGAGTTGCTTTTGACAGATGACTTCTAATTTTGTAGGGACAAATTTATGTCTTCTACTTAATTGCACAGATGTACTGTGGGATTTAGCCACCTAGCCACTTGATTGCACCTGCCTTGTGGGTAGTTAGATGACTAAACCACCTTAATTTGGTCCTCCAATTAATTGCAAAAAGAAAACTTTATTAGATTGAAATAAAAATAAAAAATGGTACTCATTTTTTGCACTTTATTTTTTTCTGAAGTTTAGTTTAAGTTGTTTACCAGAGTTTTGTTGCTGTCTCCACTGGATTTAGCCTTGATGAAACTAATTTTATTAGTAGATTTCACTGACGTTATATTTTTTGACATTTCTTATTTTGGCTGATAATGTTATATGAAAAGGTCTCTGTGTGTGGTATATTTAACTGTGGTAAAATTTTACTTTCCATTTATATTCACATATTTTTGTTTTCTGTCATACAGGTGGTATGTTAAGTGGAATAAATGGTTGCAGTGATATTTTCAAAGTTGCAGTCACTATTTTACTGGTGTGTTTAATACATGTTGGAAGTACATCTTTTTGAACAGAGAATAGCTTCTTGTCTTCAGTGCTTCTGATTCATAACCCATTATGTCCTGTCCTAAACATAGCATTTCTCATCTATGCTGATTTTGTTCCAGGAATGTGTTGTGTAACATCTGGCATTGGACAGCCAGAGGCCTGATCCCGAGTGCCTGAAAATTATTTCAGCAGAAGCTGAGGTCTCTTAGTACCTCACATGGGGTGTTTTGGGCTGCCCAACATAAAGCACCTACTGGCTGCCCATCTCATATGATGGCACTTCTGCATCACCCAGAAGTGTGGTGTTGAGCCAAAATTTCAAGCGGTTCATATTCTTACTGTTGTTTGTGCATGTCTGTTGCTCTTACTGAAGCAAGCGGGAAAGCAGTTTTCTCCTGAGGTACAGAAGTGGGTTGCCAACAACAAACCCTGTATCTTCAGCTTTCTGTTGGATTTACTTTTTCCCTATTGTCTTTCTCAATATTCTTCCTTTCTGAAACTGTATAGCAGATTATTATTCATCAGGCTGCGTTATTTCAATTGCTGACTTGTTTCACATTGGCAATGACATGAACAGCAAAGGGGGGACTGCAGTTACAGATAAATGTTAGCTGAGATACCACAGAGAATTTCTTATTGAGGCAAGCTGTTGTTTTCTTTCTTTCTTCCCCCCCCCCCTTTTTTTTTTGTCTGAATCTTTGTTGTACATTTTATACTCTCTGATGAAGCCAGCATTTTTTTTTAATAAGAAACTCTGTTTTATGATCTCTTTTCCTTTCATAATTGGGTATTGTCATGTCTTTAACTTATAAAGAGTTTTTGTCATTACTGACACCATGAATTGATACATTTGACTAATTATTTTCCAAGAGCAACTTCGTTTTTTATTTGTAAATGAAGATATACAGCAACTTATCTGTTTATTAGATCACACAGTCTTCATGATGCTGTACTGAACTGGATGTGAGATTGCTTTCACAGTGTCTCTTTTCTAAAGGCAAGATTTGAGACACCTGTTTTCATGTTTAAAATGGGACTTAAAAGGAACGAACAGAAATCATAGGAAAACAATAGAGAGTTCGTGCTCTGCTTTAGCCTTAGGGATGCCTTAAAGGTGCCAAGTGATGTCTGTTGGACTAAAAGTTCCTCTCAGTTTCACTGAGTCCGGTGGGGATGGGTCTGAATGCTAACCGAGTCCTCCGCAGAACCTGGTCCTTTGGGCATTCCATAAATGTTACTAAACTATATTCACACTTTTTCAGAGGAAAATGCGAGCATGGCTTGAGCTATGTGTATTCAAAAACACAGAGAGGAGAAGGGAGACATTGTTTTACTAAGAAAGAACCCTGTTTATTAAGGGGCCTGTCTTCAGTGGAGACTTCTGCCCTTGATCCACTCCAGCTGGGTGCAGACACTTAGTAGGCAGTCACACTTTTGATGGAGGAAGAGATGAAGTTCCAACAGATGCAAAGTACCATATTTGCTATTGGCTGGGGTTCTGCACGTAGTTTTTTTTTTTTTTTTTTAAATTGTTATTTAATGGACCCTTTGCTTTGAAGATATTTTGCTGTTTCCCTGGACTACATAGACATGTGACCAGACATGTACTTTTTGGGTTTCAACACTTAAATTAGTGATTCCTAAGTAGGTATTGTGGATCTCTCCCAAAACTCCAACTCAACTTTTAGCACATTGGCTTTTCAATTTGCAGAATCAAATTTAGAATAAATTTAGCTTTTATGTTGTCGTCTCTTGATTTTCCAGCCTGATCTTTCAGGTCCAGGTTCACAAGTACAGACAGGGACATAATTTCTCCTGGATTTGAGCTTTTAGTTTTGCATGAATGCATGTGTTTGTGGAGTGTTGTTGAAAACTTGTTGGACAATGGATCTTTGGGAAGAATCTGAATGACAAGCGGCTAAGTAACTGTCTCTAAGGGAAGGGGAGAGAGTCACAACTCTGATTTCTGTATTGAAGGCGGCATGAATACAAGAGAGGGAGTGAAAGTCTGGGGCATGGAAAGGAACAATGAGGGCAGCAGGATTTGTCTAGGAAAAAAATATGAAAAGATGGAAACCCATATGGACTTCTTTTAGCTTCTTTTCCATTGCTGAGCTCTGCCTTGTTTTGGTTCGTAATGATTTTCCAAGTACAACATACTTAAAAATAAATCAATGTTTTCATCAGAGTTTATGCACTTGCAATCATGATCCTGTTTTTAAAATGCAGCTGTTGAGAATCACTCAAGATTGCTTACATTTTTTCTGTTTTTCCTGATAAGTTATAGCTAGCTTTTTTTGCCAGCTAGTTTTCACAACAACTTCAGAATTAGACATGTAAAAACTATTAAAATGTAGTTGACAAGCAGAACTAATAATTCTTGTGTTTTTGAACTTGTATTTTTTTGTTGTTTTGATAGTATTTCGTACTCGGATTTAGACTGACTAATCTGCTCTGTGTAGGCCTATGGACTTAGACACAAGGCACTAAAAAGCTCTGTGGTTATATACAATGTTGTTCTATGGGAAAAAAATAACTATAGTGGAGGATAAACAAAAAAATCCATTGTAAAATATTTTTTTCATAACCACTTACAAAGCAGCATAAATTAGCTTGAAGACAACTGTCCTGCTTGAGCAAGTCAATTGAAAATGTTGTTTGGATTTTTGTTGCAGCTAAAGCTCTATGCTTTTTGATGTGTTGAGCATGCAATAAAAACTTTGCTATAGCTCTGGATAGTACAACTTTATGTCACGTTCTCTTCATCCTAGATCCACGTGATACATTGCTGAATGGATGCTCTAAGTAGAATATTAACAAAAAAAATTTCTAATTAATCCTCTACTTTCATCTGTTCCTAAGCTATACTATCATCAACATTCTGTATTTTTATATTTATGGTCTTATATCAGGAAAATATTGCTCTTGGAACGTTGCCAAAAGAGGGCCACTAAGATGATCAGAGGGCTGGAACACCTCTCCTATGAGGAAAGGTTGAGGGAACTGGGCTTGTTTAGCTTGGAGAAGAGAAGGCTCCAGGGAGACCTCATTGCGGCCTTCCAGTACTTGAAGGGAGCGTATAAGCAGGAGGGAGAATACCTGTTCACACACGTTGGTAGTGATAGGACAAGGGGGAATGGTTTTAAACTAAGACAGGGGAGATTTAGGTTGGATATTAGGAGGAATTTTTTCACTCAGAGGGTGGTGAGGCACTGGAACAGGTTGCCCAGAGAGGTTGTGGATGCCCCATCCCTGGAAGCATTCAAGGCCAGGCTGGATGTGGCGCTGGGCAGCCTGCTCTAGTAGTTGGCAACCCTGCCCAGAGCAGGGGGGTTGAAACTAGATGATCTTTAAGGTCCTTTTCAACCCAGGCCATTCTATGATTTTATGAAAAGGTCTTTTGTTCCTGTTTTTTCAAAAAATGCTATATAGTCAAAACATTCCTTGACACTGTAGCCTTTTGCAAGAAGCTGCATGGTTGAGGTTTGACTGTAACATCTGTATGTTCCTTGATGATAATAATACTATAACAGGCTCTATGACAAAACTGAAAAATTTATAATTTTTCTTTAAATTTACTCTGCATAAGTAACTAAAAACTTCTCAGATAAATCACCTTGGGTTTTTTTTGTTGTTGTTTTTCTTTTTTCTTTTCTTTTTTTTCAAATCTTCAGTGCAAGATTTATATTGTATTGTACTGACTGTAGATTTGAGGAACTGATTATATCTTTCTGACTAAACAAAGATGAGTTGGGCTGATATAACTGTAGCTTCCCATTAATGATGGGTGCCTTGTCTGATTTTATGTACGTATATTCAACTAGCCATCCTGCACTTTCTGTGTTTCTAAAGAACTTAGAGGGAAGACCATGTTACAGACTGTGAAATTCCATGTTTAAGCAAAAGATATCATTGGATTGTTGGCTGAAAGAAAGTGAAGTGAATAGAGAGCTGAACCAGATCCTTGAGTTACTTGATTCTGAGACTGCTGATCTTCTTGGTGATCACTTTTTGTTGCCTGATTGTCTTCATTTCAATTACAAGATGTTTTATTTTTGAAGGGTTCACAGTCATATTAAGAAAAGATAAGTACTTACAAAAGAAATCAGAGCTCAATTTTAGTGTCTCCTGTGTAAGTCAGATAAGGGGGAGGTCATAGTACCACTTCATAGCTATATTCTCTTTATCTGTTTGTGGCCAGTTTACTCAAAAAGATGTGTCCATTGCCTGTATATCCAATAGGTACAGATATTGGAGACCTCTATAGATTTCCTAAAAGAGCTTATGCTTTCCTTCATGTTTGATAATGACATGATTTGAAGGATGCAGGAACTTGAAACCAAATGAATTCTCTATATGTAAGAAAAATGCTGAGGCTTTCATCCTCTTGCCTCAAAACTTGTTCACTGTTTTTTTGATGAAGTAGAATAGAGTAGAAGAAGCTTGCTTTTAAGCCTCATCTGATTGTTAAGTCATCACACTTCATAAATTAAGCACAGGTTTTGGTCAGGTTGAAAAATTTGTTTTACCAAATTACAAATTATTCAAATTACTGAATTTTGTCATCTGTATGATTGTGTAAGCCTCACTGACAGATATTCTTAAAATTATGGTATTGATACAGTCATTCCTTCTGCAGCTGGAAATTTCTTGGGTTTATTTTCAACTATTCAGACATTGCAAACAGCAGCAGCCAAATAAAAAAGAGAATAAGTACCTTTTAACAGCTAACAATTATAAGAAAATGCCATTTTGTAGTCTAGTATTTATTATGCAAATGAATGGGGACCACATTTTTTCAATAATCCCTCTTCATAATGTCATTTAAACCACTGAAGCTGTTGGGATACATTTTATGATGGAAATAGTGGCATGAGGACCCAATTCATTAGTCATCCATTTTGATTGTGATATTCAGGCTGCTGAAGTCAATGGGTTCCCAGAATGTGTTTTAGTATCAGCAGACTGCTGTACTGAGTAGGAATGGATTTATGCACGTGATTATTTCATGCAGCCAGTTAAAATTTAAGGCTGGACAGTCCTTTTGGATGTTCAGGCCCTCTGTATTTGTATTGTCATTGCAGTATGAATGCTAAATATATTCCTACATAGTTGCAGCATTAATTATATTGATACCTGGAATTATTGGCTCCAAAAGAGAAAAAGAGTTATAGTTACGTAGTTATTTGACAATAATCTTTGTGTTAGATTGCTTTTCTGTTGTCTAGAGTGTCCCGGGTTCCTCAGTTCCTCTGATCTCCAATGTTAAATATTTGAAACATTAAGAATGTCAGACACTAGTAGGAATTCATACAGACCCAAAAGATGAGAATTTATGTGGAGATGATTTTTCTTCTGTTGATCGGTAACCTCCTGATATCATCCGACACTCAGTTTCTCACAAAGGCTTGGTGACAGCTTCCCATCAGAGTTCCAGCCCATTTGCCTGTTTATGATTTTCCTGTGTTAGTGTTGTAAACTTTCACTGAAAAATACTTAAAGCAGGGAAGTCCTTTAATGGAAATTTAACCTGAATCATGACAACGCTGTCTGCTTAAATGTCATGAGTGAGGGATTAGGAGATTTACACTGGCTGTTGCTTTTCACTCAGTGGTCAAAATAGAACTAGATCAAGAAGAAGGGTAGCAGGAAAAGCAGTTAAGCCACCTGTTAAAGTCATTGCTTGGACCGAGACTTTCAAGGCAGCTTCTCAGAATTCACTGCATACTTTCATAAATGATCCTGTGTTGACATTCAGTTTCTCAGAAGTTCCAAGTGTTCCTTGGCTTTGTTTTGGGCCTCACAGCTATTTGCAGCTCCTGCAGAACTTTAAAAGCTTTCCACAGGGACTCTATATGCACAGTTTATGCATACCAGTTTGAGACTGTGAACCCTCTGCATGTACTTTAATCACACCACAAATTTTCTTTCTATTACAGGACTACTTGCATTCTCACCTCTTTTTTTTTTTTTTTTTTTTTTTTTCCTGAGTCTTGATGTAGAATTCCAGCCCCATGGCATGGTGCTAGCAATGAAAAATGTTTGCATTCCGAAGCTCATTTTGAGAGGAAAGATGGGTAGGTCTAGAGAACTAGTCCATCCAATTACATTGTGAAACTTAAAACTGTTTCAAAGGCAAACACATTTGTTGAAAAAATGGCTGAAAGTTCATTCTTCACTTTTTCTAGTATTTAATTATAAACAACACAGTGCTCTTTTTCTGAATTATTTCAGTTGATGACAATTTTCATCAATACTGAACAGATCATACATCGAAGATCATCTGATGAAGATAATGAAGGGTCAGCAACTTTAGAAAAAGACAACTTTCTATCAAGTAGTTTAGAGAGAAGGAAGAACTCAGATCAACATTGTGTTGTAGGAAAAGAAAGGGGATCATGGATACACTGTAGAGATCTCATTTGTATCCAGTGAACTCTCAGGAATGGGAGGAAATAGAGGCTGGAAAGGTCATACAGGTAATTCATTGATTAGTTGGATATGTAAATCTCTCCTTAATAAGGCATGTTTTTCTAGATCCTCTTGTGATTTTTTATTTTATTTTATTTTATTTGCTACATTTAAACACTGAAACAGCGTGAAGAGTGTACTTAGGCAACTACTGTATTATTAAAGACAGCAAAATTGTTTTGCAGATCTGTGGATGCTGAATTATAAGGCTCTGATTCTTTCAAGGGGTAACAAATACCTCTGCTCTAGAAATGTACTGATGTGGCAATGAAAAAAAACAGAGCATAAAGGAAAGTTGAAAGCATCCAGGTCCAGTGATGGGACCTCTGATAACTTCTTGGGAGACCAGGGTGTCTGACTTAAGATAGGTCTGTCTCTGTTTCTTACAAATACTTACACACATGGCTTACTCTGGCAATGGCCTGGCAGTACTGCCTGAAATATTGTTTGGATAAAAAACACTTTCAGCAAAACATAGAATGATAGTTTTTAATCAAATATACTTCTGTATCCTACTGATTTCAGACCATGCTGGGGTTTTAAGGCAGTGATTCTTACTTCTATTGCACTTTCTTTTTGGTACTCTTTTTGTGTATGACCAGATATTGTATTGGATAGTGTCAGTCTCTAAATAAAGCAGATACTAGTGGTTTCAAAGTATAACGAACAGTAAAAGAAATGCCTGAGACAAATCTACCATTTTATCCAACAGCTCCACTGTATCTTGAAGCTTTGGTTTTCCTTTAGACTTTGTAGGGTTTGGAGATTCTTTTTAGATCTAGATTCATAATTAGGGCATGCCTCATACATTTTGCTTGTTTTAAAGTGAGATACAACTTTTGGAAAAAATGCTGCTTTTCTACAAAATGTTCTACAGGGAGTTGCAAGTGTATACTTTTTATTTTTTCTTCTTTTTCTTACAACTCAGAATTATCTATATATGGAGATGCTAACTGGCAAATTGAGAGGAGCTATATTTTGGGTTGGTTATTTTTAATTCCACCATCTTAGCAACTGCTTTTGCCATTCTTATTTTTCTATCAAATAGGATTTTCAATGGTACTTTACCGTTAAGGGGTAGCTGTTTAATTTTGTAAGAATTTTTTGTGGTTGGTGCTTAAAAAGTCATTTATGTACATCCTTCCTTAGTCGTAATTTATTGCCACATTAAACAACAAAACAAAACAAAACAAAACCCCCCCAAACCAACCAACCAAAACCAAACCAAACCAAACCAAACCAAAACAACAGAAAAAACACCTGTCCTGATAATGAGTATGTAACAGTTTGCTCCTGTCATATTGTGACAGTCTACTTATTTCGGTCAGTTTATCTACTGCTAATGTAACATTTTTCAGTCAACAAGCACTTGCAATTCTCAGAGTTTTGCTCTCCCAGTCTACTGATTTTAGCAGGAGATGGTGTGTTTTCTTCGTAGCACATCTACATTTGATTATTAAATACTCTTGAATGAATATAACCTGATACAGGTAGATTGTTACTTCCTAGATGAACATCATTCTTTTTATCACTTCTTGCCAAGAGATATTAATTTCTAAGTCAGTCATCCCCTTGCCATCTTCAAAGCTCAGTGATATTCTTAAATAGCTTGCCAATAGAGTTCATTCAGGCAAAGTGTTAGTTTTGAGATGAATCTTGGTAACTTATGAAATTGTCACTTTCAACACCAAAGAACTGGTCACATTAATAACTAGGGAAATTTCTTTTAATCATACTGTAAAGAAAAGATTCTTAACTAGCTACTTTTCCTTGCTAGTAACTATTGTTGTGTCTTTTCAGTCTTTGCTATTTGTAGATGGGTACTAATTGTGTGCAGTCAGTTGCAGTCAATAATAAGAAATACAGTAATCCCAGCAGCACATCATTCTTGATATGGTGTCACTGAAGTCAGTGCAAATCCTTTATTTCCAGAAATGAATTGGCAAATATTACCCCAGATGCTGTAGATTCCTATAAAGTTTGATAGGGTGGCTACTATAAGTATTTCACAGCTTAAAACAATATTTTAATTTTTAGTCCGGCCTCTTGGGTTGGAAATCTGAACCTGTGTCTTCAATGACTTGAAAAGCCTCAATGTAAGGAAGGGAGAACTGATCTTTGCAATAACCTCTGAGTAGCTCATAAACTAAAGCTGAGAGCACCTCAGTCCTAGTGCCAGCATACCACCCACAGGAATTAGGATTGGCTAATGTAAGTGTATCCATTTAAGACTGTGAGAAACTACTAAAGTAGGGGTGCATTAGGATAAATAGATAAAATTATTCAACTCATTGCTTAAAATGGCTGATTTGTAAGGCACTGGCATGCTTATATTGCTTTTATGCTTCTGACAGAGGTGATGTGGTCATTAATCAATAACTCTCTTGCTAGATTTAAAAGTAAAGGGAGGCCCTAACAACATTAAGTGTGGGCCTGTGGTACGTCTCCTTTAATAAATAACAAGAGTTTGCACTTACGTTGCAAAATGCCTTTCATCTAAGCCGTGTGAAGATTTACTGAGGTAGGTAATTATGCTACGTTCATTTTAGTACAGGAGGAGCTGAGATATATTGAGTCTGAAGTTCACCCAAGGTCATGCAGAAAGTCAGGATCAGAATTAAGTTTTAGAGTCCAAATCATTTTCTTAAGATTTTACTTTAAGCCAAATAAACATAGTTATTCTTCCTTGAGAATTGAGAAGAGCTTTATGACTGGTTTCTACCAGTCTTGCTGCTGTTGTGTAATTGCTGACCAGTGGAACTGCTTGTGGAGTAACCCTTCACACCAGAGCTGAAAGCTTCCTTCCCTGAAGTACTTTGGAATAGTTCCCCCTTGACTGCAATGTATCTAGGATCTCACCCAAATGTGAGTATGGTTAGGATAAGCTATCTGCTCTGTGGTCTTTGGAAGCTGCTGCTCAGTTTTTTAAGCTGAAGATTATAAAGCTTATCCCTTGAGAAGAGGAAGATTGTTTCCAGAACCATGATATCCATTTATTTTCCATGATGCTGAGGAAGCTTTCTCTGCAGAGTGCATGAACAGTGATTCTGAGTGCCATTCTGGTGGGCTTGGTTTCTCAGACATTTTTTGAAAAGAAAATACAAATTAACCATTTGTACAATAAATTACCTCCATTTATATTGTGAAAGCATGTAAATACTATGTCTTAGAATGGCTTTGCAAGTGATCAATTATATTTTAAAGTGGATTGTGCTAAGAATTGGGTATGTGTTGCAAGATCACTTAAATTTTTGGAGACATTCTAAAGACACCAGCTTCATTTTGCTTTCAAGCCCTTACTACATTTGATTTTTTTTTTTATTCAAAAAAAATGCATTGTGCTTTAGGAACCTAAGCAGATGAAAATATAGAACAATAGGGATTGAATTTTTCTAATGCAAAAAGTCTGCACACACCAGAAAATAATGAAATATGGGATGTTTGGCATGATCTTGCTAGAAGATCATATCACACCACAAAGCGCATGTTCTATTAAGTCATTTCATTATCAGCTGTGGAAAAACAAGTCACTTTAAATGCTTCCAGAAGATGAATTCTTGATTTTTGAGTTTTCTTCTGACCTCATTGATTCTTTGTGATCAAAGGCATTTGCATTAGCATGGCTAGTCATTCAATTCAGCTGGCTATCTACAGAGTGAGTACAAAGCAGAGGATAAAGTCCAAGAACCATAAGTTTCAACAGAGTTTTTCTGCACTTGACAAATACCACGCTAAGAACATTGGCTGTGGTCATATGGTCTTCTACTACTTTTTTTCTTTTGAGAATCTATTTCTGGTCCTAAAGGTAGACATTTGAAGGAATATAGAGACCTGAAGATCTGAGAATTGTGGTTGTTTTTGGAAATGTCTTTTTTTAATGTATAATAAGTTCTCAATTTTATCTTTTTTTTCTTCTGAAAATCTCACCTCAAATTTTTCTTCTGCTCAAGGTGAACATTCCAAGCTTTTATAAACTTGCCTATATATGATCTTCTAAAATTTCTGAGTAATAGTGCACTCTCCCTCTCTCCCTCTTTTCTCTCTCTCTCTCTCTCTCTCTCTCTTTTTAAATTTCTATAACAATATTTGGAGATTGTGTACTGATGCTGGTTTCTTTTAGAATCATGGAAAAATTCCCATATGCTGTTTTTTCACTTGTTATTTTATCATACCAATCTTTCAGAGGAGTCCCATTCAGAGCTTATGTCCTGCTGTGTCTCATTTGCTCATTATTGGTGTTATGCTTTTGTTTTTTTCAATTCTTTCTAAGTTTGACTTATTTCTAACCATGGAGTATGGGGATCAGGTAATATTTGGGTTTATTTATCAAGGAAACTTCCTTGAAAACACACATTTGCAAATTATAATCTGTAGTGTTAATGTCTCTGCTGTCCAGCATCACTGCACTTCAGAGGCAGAAAGGGTAAATGGATGCAGAGGCACTAAAAGGATTTTTAAAACAGGCATTCACTGAAGACTGAGCCTTCATTTAGCTGATTTGTCTAATTCTAATTTGAAGAAGCTAAACCCAGTTAGGAGATCATATTACTCCTCTGCATTACAATTCCATTCATTTCTCCCTTTCTGGCTGCTGTTTTCCTCATGTGAGGTCTGATTCAGGAAGAATTTCTGTGCATCTTTCTTTTGTTTATGCGTACACCCAAGGTGGTGTTTTCAGGGAGACTTACAAGTATATGCTTAAGTACATTCAGTAGCAATCTGAGTGAGAGCCCTGAGAGAACTTTATCCATTTTCATGAAAAGCTTGACTCTATGTCCTTTTACCTAATAGGAGCTTTGCTTTTGATTATTAATGTGGGTGGGATAGGATCAATAGTCAAATATATATAAATATATATATATATATATATATATATTTTTTTTTTGCCTATCCAGTTCCAGAGCCCCAGGCAATCCTGAGGCATTGCTTCTCCTTTTCTTCCACCACTTTTCCATACAGTGCCATAGACTCTAAAGCTACTTCCTTAGTTTCTCCTTATGTTAGTTGCATCATTCCACTGTTGCATGATCACTTCATGTTATCTCTGTGTTTGTAGAAATATCTTCAAGCATACTTGTTAAAATTATTTCCTAACATTAATAAAGCACCAGTATAGATGGCACCTTTGTATTGACTTACATTATTTTCAAAGAGTATGCTGCAAGGAAGAGTTTAAAAGCCCTGTAGGAATCTGTAGACGAGAGAGGATATTAAGTAGATGTATGTTTTGGAATAGCGCTTTCCTCAGGGAATAAGACCAAGGACCAATCTCATTGAGTTACACTAGGGATTAATTTGACCTGCTGTCTTTGATGTTAAGAAACTGGGAACAAACTCATTTCTTTGGTATCTGCTTTGAAGAAGAAAATGTGAGGCAATAAGTTTATGTATCATCAGAGTGTGTGTGGATGTAGTTCTGAAACAGTCTGCTGACACAATATTAAATTTCTGGTCCTGTTTTGTGCATGAAAGCAGTAATATTTATAATAACATTTTTTCACATACATTTCTCTAAGTGATACAGAGTGGGCAATGTTTCAAAATGCACAGTATTACAAAAAAAAAAAAGTATTAACAAGCAAATTAGCAGAGATCTAGTATTAAAGTCAGCAGGACTGGCCAAACTTCTGACGAAGAGTGAAGCTATTGGGACAGGCAAGGGGAAAACTCTTTGAAACCGGAAAATTGCTGTATTCCTGTGGCAAAGCTTTATTGATAAAGGGTTAACCAAACTGCCCCCTTGGTGACAGTGAAAATCCTTGTAAAATTTGCTTGTTGATCTGTAACCTTACTCCCTTTACAGACAACAGTTCTCCACACAAACTTTTATGTTGCTCATGAAATCTTCCACAACAGACGTTGTAAAGCAATTACGTAATGCTGCAGTGTTTCTTTCAGGGGGAAAAAAAAAGGATGGTGGTTGTAAATAGCTTAGCCTTCAGCAATTTTCAACTACTCAGGCCTGTGATGGACACAGTGTGTGTACAGTGACAGCTTAATTAACTATAATCAAGCTGTGTATATGGATCATATAGGAGATGTAGAAGGCAAGACTTCTTTGATAATAAATTGAAAAGTGATTCTTCTTGTGCCATGCTTACATTCAGTCTTAAATACTTTTGTCCAAAATCAGTATTCCCTGTAGACTTTCCCAATAAATAGAAAGATGTCAGTTTAACAAGAGATGCAATATTTTGAGTCATTATTGAGCAAAATACACCAAATAAAATGGAAGTTTTGCAGAAAATGCCTTTCTGCTAAATTCTCTTGTGTGTTAACCATCAACCTGGGAAAGAGCTTTTATAGGAAGATTTGTATTCTTTGTATGGGTTGTGTTTCTCTTTGTGCTGTTAAAAAGTTGAAATGAGGGAAGTAGTTAAGTAGAAACAGACTTGTTAACATTACTTGTTTTTACACTGAAATTCTGCTTTACTGCACAATTAAGATTGCAAAATGTGAAGGAAGTTAATGTAAAGCATTTTTGCATCAGTTATTTTGCTGTGTTTTTTTTTTTCTTTTTTTATTAATAGGGTTTTGTTTGTAAGCTGGTTGATAAGAACTAATGTACAGTTGCATAATATTTGTGATAGCTATGTTAAAAATCACTAATAACTTAAACAGGTCAAGAATGTGAGTACCCACCCATACTACTTCTGTGGTTCTAAGTCATTCAATGACTAAATTTGGCTTGAAAAATGAAACCAACCCAGTAAAAGACCTACTCACTTCTTGATGTCTGAAAACCTGCCAGCTGTCCTATGCTTTGGGAATTGGTTGTTTAAGGTATTCAGACCTTAGGACCCTTAGGACCTTAAGCCCCTTAGGACCTTTGATTTTATTTTATTTAAATATGACCATGCTTAGGATAACATGGATTTTGAAAATTCTACTCAGCAAGTTGTTTATCTGCATTTGTAGGTTAAACGTAGGGTAACTGTCGTCATCAGAAATGAGATTTTTCAAGTTTGTCTTTATGTCAGCTTGTTTATCGTGGCTGCTTTAGTTGATTCTGACTATGTAGGAAGGAATAATTTGAACTGCACATATATCAAGTTTGTACATAGAATTCTGTCTTAAAACATTTATACTTATACATATAACATTTATTAATAAAACATTTTATTTTCTGCTTGATAAGTCTGAGAACGTTCAATATGTAAAAGCAAAAAGATAAAAATGCATTAAAGTGAAAAGTGCATCACGTGTTTTCTAGTTCTCTTTCTATTAATTTTGATTATTTCAATCTTTAAATCTTTCTGTCAAAAGCACACAATCAAACCAGACTTTTTTGATGAGAAGGATATCACCTGTAAAAGATGTATAACCACCTAGAGTGTTTGCATAAGACAATGGAGCAGTAGTTTCATTCTCCTGATCTCTTATTATGAGGAAGAACCCTGACTGACAGTTTGACCAAACTAGAAAAGATTTAAGTTCTTTGGTTATGTTAACCACATAGATCTACTTTCCTATTAAAGTACGGGATTGCATTCATTTTGTTTGGCCTGTCTATAAAAATTAAATGAAAGAAAGTGCCTGATATTTAAATGGTCCTATCTGATTTTCGTATTCATTCTACTTTGAGATGATTAAGACAGAGAAGGGGAATTCTTGCTATTTTTGTTACTGTGACAGTATTGACAAAGAAAGAGCAGTAAGAATTTTGTAGGCTACTAGAAATATGTTATTACCTCTTCACATTAAAAAACACTTTGCCTGCAGAGAAACAATTTTAAATTTATATTCGTGAAGCTTTGAATTTGCATAGCACAGTAGAACCCTGTTTGGAATTCAGCTGAATGGCTCATGGGTACAGGTCTGATGCGTTGCTGTAGCAACTCTAACTTTAACTGCTGTAGATACCTACTGCATTTGCTATTAATTCACATTGTTTAACATCAATAAATATAATAAATTAGTTCCTCAATACTGCAGTCTATTAAATAATAAATAAAATAGTTATGGAATTTTCATTTCTGAGAAGACATAATGAATAGTATGCGATCCTATATTCAGTGGATTGTTTTTTTTCCTTAGGGTGAGATGAACCATGATTGATGAGTCACATTTGTTGGGCTCATAAGTTGAATGTGCTTAACTTGTATTGGAGGTTACATTTGTATAATGTTCCTGAATTGTGCTGTAGAAGTCTGTCCTATAGGATAGAGAAAAATCCTGTATTTGCTATGGAGTTTTATAACTTGGTTCCAAGTAGTAAATATTTTATTTTCTGACAATTCAGTAAGTTGCTAGCATAGTTGCTACAGAACCCTCATTATTACTTTATTTTCTGTTTAGTTGTGTATTTATTCTGAAGAAAAGGAAAGTCAGACACAGCAGTGGTATAGATTCCTTCATGCCATATCACCATAGTATGTCTGTCATGTATTTGATAAACTAAATCAGAGCAAGTAAAGATACTTTAATTTGTGGCCTCTGAGATTGTCAGCATGTTTGCCGGTATCCAGGTTCCTAATGCAAACTCCTGTAAAACTTAATAATAGTTATGGTCTAACATTTCCAAAGAGATTTAGTAAGTTTCTCTGTTGTAAACTTTTCTGAAGACATTAATAGATGTCAATGTCTAATTTGAATCTTCCTATAGAAATCTGTGAGGAATACAATTAAATATCTAATTAAATATGATAGAAATGTCAAAAAGGCTGTCAAATCCTGCAGATTTTTTATGGTGTTGAATTCTTGTCCAATGGTACATTGAGGATCCTTATGCCAATTGTATTGAATATGATCACATATGAAATAGATCTTGAATTATTATAATTTTTCTCCCATTCCTAATTTGTTTAATCATCACTAATTTAATGGCATCTTGAAGCATAGGAAGCTATACAGAATTTCTTATACTTTCTTCTGTGAATCTAGTAAGACTGTCAGATGTGTCTGACATTTTCATTTCTGTAGTAGTGATAGCCTAATCATTCTAAAGCAGTTGAGTTAATGTTTTTTAACTCTTAGATGCTGTACAGGAAGCAAATGCCTGACAATATTTCTTTCATGATTTTTGTATCCAAGTGATTTTCCCAGTGAAACTTTTATATGGAAGTGCAAATTTTTAAAATCATTTTTGTCTTGTAATATCTTGTCAGTACTTCCTTTCATTGTTTAAGAAAGTTAGTCAATTTTTTTTTTTTTTTTTGAAAACCTATGGAACAGGTCTTTGTACATATGTCTTCTTGGAGCTAAAATGATAAATTTATCATGACTGACCTCGAGAAGTAGGTTTTTATGTTGAAATGTTTGAAGGAAGAGAATGACTTACCATGGGAACTATGCTTAGGGAAGTAAAAGACTGCTACCACAATGAGGAGTACACATTTCTTTTCCTAGCTTGTTTTCGCTGTAACTTCTGGACAGACCTACCACAGGCAAAGAGGAAATGCCAAAATGTAGTGAGTTAGCTGGAAGAAAAGGTGGACAGAAGTTTGCTTCTGGATTTGTCATGCGCAAATATTGCTTCAAGCAATGTGGAATCCAACAAACTGCCTTAATAAATTTACCAATGGAGTTCATAACAGCTCCTGTCCAAACCAATACCTATTTTCTTTCATGATTCACACACACACACACTCACACTCACACACACACACACAATTGCTGTAATAAACAATTAAGACAAATTTCGTAATTAGTGATTTTAAGAAGTGGGGATTGGATGAAAGAGCTAACAGTCCTTAAATATCAGCTTTTCCCCACCTGCACGGATGATTCAGTTTTTATTGTAGGCAAAAGTTGTTTTGTGCTGTCTAACCAGCTCATCTGCGAAACATTTTGGCCTGATCTGATTCCTATTGAAGTCAATAAATGTTTTTCCTTGGAAGTGAGATCCAGCTCTTGAATTGTTTTCAAAGTAGAAACTATTTCATTCCTCTGCTTACATGCTACCCATGTAAGCAGTCATGCTACCCACGTAAGCAGTCTAATGTTATTTAACTTCACTCATAATTGTTCCATAATTGTTCTTCACTCATAATTGTTCCAAATTGTGAGTAACTTGCATTAACAAAGAATAAGATTGAGGTGTTATTGATAGTTCATTAGTATTTTCCCAACACGTATCTTCAAACTTATGATAAATGTCAATCAAACATCTTGTTTGAGATTTAAGATTTATGTTTTATCAATATCCTTTTTCCATTATATTGAAAGTCATTTGGACACAAGTTAAAGATCATGATTCAGGGGTCTAGTGAGGTAAACATGAATACTGTATGTGCCATTAGCTCAAGTTTTTTGTGCCTTTGTTAATTTTCCAAAGTTATCCTTACTAACTAAATGTTAAGCTAATTCCTCAGCTGTACAAAGTAGTTGTTTTATCATGTGGAAATATGTGTTGATAAACTGCAAGCAAGTTGTGTGGTAGCTTAGCACTTAGTGTGATAATTTAGCAACTATCTGTAAAAGGCAGTCCAAGGTTTGCAAGGTGATGTAGATGAAAAATCTTGCCTTATGTAGATTACCTCAAATGAAGTACATCAATTTTAAAAGGATGAGAGATGATTCTTACTCGTTATGTGAAAAAAAGCTATTTGTTCTGTAAAACAAACAAATAGTATCTCTAAAAAGAAGGAACGGGGTGAAGAAATATTTTCTGTTGCTAGCTTTGTTTTTCAATAGAGTGTTTGTTATACAATCTGCTTTATGAAAAAATACAAAAGATCTATAGCTGCATATACTTTGAAGTTGCATGAGCTAATGGAAGTGCTCCTCTTGATGTTTGTGGCTCAAGATTCAGACCTTATGTTATTCTTCCACTGCTTCTTCAGTTCTTGACTCTGAAAGAAGCCTTTCTCTGCCACTACAGAAAGAAGATGACAGTTATTTTGGTGTAACACCATTACTTACAGGAAGTCATTGTACTAGGGAGTAGCAGCATAAAAGCTAACAAGAAAGTAAAATATCAGGGTTCATCTTCGTGAAAGGGGCATTGTATTTAAGATATTTATGATTGAATGTTAAGCCTAATACTATCTTTAAAAGAAAATGGAGTCTTCTACAGGCTCTTTGTTATTCTTGTGAACATTCATTTGTTTGAATTTTATTGGTTCTTAATGTTTTTGCTTCTTGGAATTTTTGTACAAACATCACAGTGAAGTCAAACATATTCAAATAAAACCTAATAAATCTGACAGAAAAATATTGTATAACATTTCCATTTAGATGGTCAGGACTCTTCCATTAAAGACTCCTATGGCTTTTTTATGACTTTTTTTTTTTTTTAATGTTTGGTTCCTAGCTTCCATAAATTATGCATACTGGCTTTTCATTAACATAGAAGGCAAACATAATTCATTGTGAAGAATTCTTTGGTCACACATGATTGAGAAGTTCAGAAAGATCAAAACCACTTAGCTCTGTGGTAGGAACAAAACTGTATTTCATGTAAAGGCTCCAGCTCCCTGAATTTTAATATTGATTTTTTTTCTAATTCCACAAAAATTCAGGAATGCTGATACATTACACTAAGACATTTTATAACTGCTGGAGCTCTACAAGGTTCCCACAGGGTGGTGTTACCTATTCCTAACAAATGAAATAACTGTTCCATTGTTTTTGTATAAAACAGGAGTCATACACTGCAATAATTTTTTGCCTACAAAAAGATTTCAGGCATTTTTTTTTATTCAAATGTCTTTTTTTTTTGTACATTGAGGGAGAAGATTAAGGATATTAGTGAAAAGATAAGATTAAGATGACACCAAATAAGGCAAGCTTTGTTACTTCAGGGCAAGTGCGGCTTTATGCTTTTTGCTGTTTGTCTTGAAAAGATTTTGTATTCATTAGAATTCCAATGAAAAATGTGACATGAGAAAATGGTGTCTGAGAGAGATATGAAGACAAGGATGATGGTTCTTTCTTTCTAAAACAAAGAAATAGAGAGGGATTGATTTTTTTATGGTATTAGTGTTGGAAGAGAGTTTTATGTGATTATAAGAAGAGTACAGCATGAGCTTGGTAGATGAAAAATATTATATCACACCTATTATCTGTTGAGAGTGTTTTTGGTACTTTGTGTTTGAATAGAATAATTATAATATAGGTGATGCAGGAATTAGCCTATGAATAGGACAAGTTAGATGAGAATGATAATAAAATATGAAAAGAAGATGTCGATTTTAATACCTACATCAGAGGATTTTTCTTGAATAGCAAAAGTGCTAAGAAAATATTCTTGTTCTGTATATGCAGAATACCTAGTATTTCTAAACTGTATCTGATTTCTGAACAATTGTAAATAAGAAAGCATAAACTGTGCACTCCAAAAGCAATATTCTTTCTTAAGTATTCACAACACTAACAGGATGTGGGCTATCAGGTGTTATGTAACTCATAGTAAGCCCTCCTGATGTCCTTTATATTGATATTTTTGGTTAATAGCAGTATTTAGATTATCACAACTAATTGGGCAAAAATCTTCAGTTACATTTAAAAAAATAAGCATGCACATTGGCAATGTTGCGTCTTCTCCAGTACAAGAAAGATATTGATAAACTTGGGTTCAGTGGTGGGCCATGATATCTGGAGCACATCTCCTGTGAGGAGAAGCTGAGGGAATGGGACTTGCTTAGCCTGGAGAAGAGGATGCTTGGGGCGGACCTGAGAGCAGCCTGCCAGTACTAAGGAGGAGATTTTGATAAGGAAGAGCCAGACTCTTCACAGGGCTGCAAGGCAGGAGGAGAAAGAAAACAATGGTCATAAACTGAAACAAGGGAGGTTCAAAATTGACATAAGGGGCAGTGTGTGTGTGTGTGTGTGTGTCTGCATGTGATAAAAACAAAACAAATTTCAAATGAAATGAAGTGAATGTAGATGAATAACATGAATGAAATGAAAGTAAAGATTTGATACAGGCTGCCCAGAAAGGCTGTGGCATCTCCTTCCTTGGAGGTCTCAAGATCAGATAGACTAGATAAAACACTGAGCAACCTGGTCTGAATTCAGTGTTGACTCTGCTTTGAGCAAAGTCGATAGGCAATAGACTGTCAATTGTATCCAGAGTTATTCTATGAATCTAAGCAATAAAAAGCATCTCACTGTCTTGCTATTGACTGGGTGAGTCATGTAAATATGATTCATATTTACATATGCCACTGTATGAAAGAGGTGTAAAAGGTATTAAGTGACTGTAACATAATTAGAGAGTGTAAAATAGCTGGAGATACTATCTTGCATGTTCCTGTTAGTTTTTGTATTTAAGGTGCCTAGATTTCAATTCACAGGCACTCGGTGCACATTTCCTATTGTCTTATTTGTTCCAGAGTCGCTGATGTCTCTGTACGCCCTTTTCTTTGTGAATTTGGATTTTGACAGATTGTAGTCTCAAGTTTTATAATAGTTTTTTATGCAGATTATCTTATTGTGTAACTGCAAATAAGATCTTACTAGAAGTAGTTATCTTATCCCAAATAAAAAAGTATTACTATTCCCATTTCTCAGAAGGACATCTTAAGTATGTTTCAAACGGTATACCCAAAAGCATATATGTAGTTTTAGATGAACTGAGTTCATATCTCCTGAGTGCAAGCCTAGTGTCGAAACCACAGGAGTACTTTGTTCTCATGATAAGGCTTGACTTATGTATTATGCCTTTATAAAAATTAGAATTAATATTTTATATATTCAATACTTGGGATCAAACATGTAATTCCAGAACATTTACACTAGTGATAAATTTAATATATGAGCCCTGATTGACATATTTGGAATGTAATCTTGTGAATTCCTTTGTCCTTTAAAACTCTTTCCTGAATAATACCATGGCTTCTGTCTGCAGAATTTGGTGCATTAATAGTTAGTATAGTTAAACAGTATTCTTTTACCAGTAACTACAATAGAACACCTTAAAATACCCAAAGTTGAAATAAATCATGATAGTCATTCTTGATAACAATTTATAGCAGCAAAATATTTAATGCTTTGTAATTCACCCCTAAGGTTACCCCCAATGAATAGCAATCTGGTGTAAGGATGAGCATCAGGTTGTTGATTTTACAGTGGATTTATTGTCTCCCAAAAAGGCAATCAGTGAAAGTATAATATAACGGATCAGCTTTGGTCTTCCGTTCTCAATAAGCAGACCAAATTCTCTTCTGTAAATCCAGGTTATTTCCAACAACAAATCTGCAGCACAAGATTCATCTGGAGATCATTAGAAATGTTGCCAGATACTGATTTTGATTCTGCATCTTGAAAAGTGGTCAAAGCATAGTATTGTGAAGAAAGGCAAGCTACATGATTGGCAAGTGATAACCCTACCAAGTGTCAGATATAAGAAATACCCATGTCTTCTAAAAAAAATCAAGGTTGGGAAAAGTGAGTTACTGAGTCAGGAGTGAAATGCAATGCATGTGATGCATTTTGCAATAGCTGGCTGCTCATATTGACCTTTTCCAGTTTTCTTCTATGAGTAGCTTATGCCCTGTGAACCGGATAACATGTTAATAGTTAAGATGACCCTAACAAGTCCCTCAAATTCCATAAAGGATGATAAATGAATGGTATTGGTGAATCAGAGTGGTATATCCATCATTTGTCACATTTAAGTCTCAGCAGTGTTGGGAAATAGTGCTTGGCAGGGCCCCACTCTCATCCTGAAGGAAGTAAGTCAAAATGCTTCTTCAGTACAAACCATTGAATTGCATTCACAACCAATGTAAATTGGCAGAACTCTATTGGCTTCATATTGATCTAAATTATCTGAGTCTGATGAGAAGTTGGGCTATGTTATATTGCAAGGCTTTTTTTTTTTTTTTTTTTATTTCACCACCTGTAAACAACAGTTAATTTCTCAGAGACTGATTCTAGCTTTTAAGGTAGCTTCAAAGAAGCTCGAGTAAGGAAGGCAGATAAATGTTCCTCTTTGCTTAGAAAAAGGGGGGCTAAAATATAGCTACATCATAAGATGAATGCTCTGCCTATCACGCTGCTTTGTATCTAGAATCTTCAGAATATACTGAAGAGACTGGTTTTATCGTAGTTTTTAACTACGATAGTTTTCGTAGTTAAAAAAGTTAAGGAACTGTTCCAGTACAAACATTGTTGGTGTTATCTTGTTCACTGGTTATTATTGACAGCTTTTTGATGCATAATATAGTGATGATGGTTATTATCATTGTATGAGTGAGTATCTTAGATGTGTAAAACACTACAGAACGTCAGGCTTTCCCCAGCAGTGTACAGGATTTTTGTTTAAAAACCTATTTCTTAACTGCAGTGTCATATATATATTTTAATTTAAACTTCTTGTGGTGAGAAACATAACTGAAATTGATAATTTTAAAGTGGTAACTTGGAACAATGTTGTGTGTGTTCCTAGAACGCTTTTAACTGCAAACATGCAGGCAGAATACTGTGGCCGCACTTATTCGTGTGTATCTATACCAAAAATGTTAACTCGAACTGAACCGTTTAACATGCCTAATCCATAGCAGCTGTAATGGTCAGTGAAACTATTTCTGTAAACCACTTCTATTGGCTTTCTGAGCTTCCTTTATTATTGATTTAATTTTAGTCAACCACTCAAACTTTAACCAGAATAAGCTGGTGCCAGATTATGCATCAATGACATATGTATTCTGTATTCTTTGGAAACCTCACACAATTGCAGATTTCGCTTGCCTATACAACCACTTTGTAGCTAATTAGACCAGACGTGGCACTAAAGAGAAACCACAAACACAGCAGTATGCCCTGATAGATATTAATACAGTCCAGTCTCTTAACAAAGTGAACAATTGCTCAAATAATGATTTCCTGCTGTGGACTTTTTATGCTTTGTTTGTTAAATCCTATTTTCCTTCCTACTTTCCTGTTGACTGCAGCAGAATTGAATTTTATTCAACTCAACTCGCACTGGGTCAGCAAAACGCTTCACCTTTGTGGAAGAAAAGTTAACTCTTTAAAGGCTGTCTGTTTTTTTGATACCTTATCAGTGCACTGAGCTCCCACCCACAACCAAAGGGAAGGGGTTAATAGAGTGCTTTATGAAATGTCGGAGAAATGAGGCAGCGAGGTACCTATTTGCTAATGTGTTTAAAGCAAAGCCGGAGTTCACTGGACCATGCTTTGGTTTGTTTTCATTTTCTAACTGTTCATTCTTTTCTTTCCTTAGTATTTGCTCATTGCCTTAACGATTAACAATTTGGCAAGAAGTTGTGCTAAATATATTTAATATAATGTTAACAGTGATTGCTAGCATTAACATCACTACAAAAAAAAGAAGGTATAGTGGAAATTCATCCTGTGGAATATCATGTCACTTAAGAGAATGGCAACATCTTCTCTTCACATTCATTCAGCTGGTAGCATGGGGATACTGGAAGAAAGGTAATTTACAACATAATTTACAGAATTATATGTATAAATATCTAATGATGTACAGAAAACTTCACTGTTGCTGTTGGGCAGAAGAGGAGTAATTTACTATCATTCTAGTATTTGTAAGCAATATAATTACATGCAAATGTCAAGTAGGTATATTGTTAGCACTGCTGCTTGCTATTTTTATTGCTGGAAAAATAAACAGTCCAGTAGTCTTTAGGAGCTTTGAGCGTTTGAAAAAAAAAAAAATCTGTATGGAATAACTTTCTTGCAGGTACAGGAAATGGAAGGGTCAGAGGGGTATGTTTTTATCAAGAAGGCTCAATCAAATCTTGATAACCTTTAGTGACCTTCCTCTTTCATAATGAAATCCATAGGCTATTTTTTTTCTAATAGGCTGAAAAATTCCACTCACCTTCTTGTTCCATTTAATACTCTGAAAATATTAGGCCCACGCTAATGCAAATGGTACTACTTCTGTAAGAATTATCAGCAGCAGAAAAAAAAAAGATATGCTACTTTTCTACTTCATTATTATTTTATGTTGATATTTTTTTCTTTGTTTTGCTCTCTATAAAATATATTGTGTGAATGTATTATAATCAGTCAAGAGTAAAGATTCCATACTGTTAATTTAAACCTTTAACTACTACAGAAGTTTTAAATTTAAAATTAGTACTTTACCAGGGTAGGAAATTGTCACAGTGGTAGATTGAAAACACTACATTTAAAGCATTGAAGAAGTGTTGGAAGTTGCATTTTCTTTGGGAGAGTTTCACTTTGTGGCTTTCTGTGATATTGAAAATTACCCAAGGCATCTAAATCACATTCATGTTTTCCCCCTTTTTGCTGTCTTTTTGTAGTACTTTCCTCTGCTCAGGTCATATTGCTTGAATGCTCTGAGTCTCCTGGTAGGAAAAAGGTTTGAGAGGCACAACAAAGGAAAGCTCGTTGATAATGTAGGAGAACAAACTCTAAAGTTAAACCTCCCAAAATTGCTTACAATAGAGTGATAGTTGCCGAAGTCATTGAACTGGCAATGGCACATGTCCTGTATCCTTTAGAGTCCTTTGAAAGGTGAAAGGGCATGCAGCCATTTATTTTTGAATTTCTGGATAGAAAGTACTTACAGTTGGACATACTGATCACCTCAGAATCAAGTGAATGTTGTATACAGCACATCTCTGAAATTAAAAAAAAAAAAAAAAGAAGAATTTAAAAAGTTTGACTGTCCTTGTTTAAAGGTGTCTGCCAAGTGCAGATGGCCAGTCCATTTTGATATCTCCAATACCTTGTACAGGCATTCAGAGCGGGTTATGTTCTATTGCTATTAGGCTTTTTGGAAGTGTCAGTGAATCAATTTCTGCCTTTTCTTTTCAAGTGTAGCCTTATTTGTGCCACAGAAATGAGGAACAGATTTATTCAGTAAAGAACTTGGCAAATCCTAACTCTGATTAATTTTCTGTAATGTATGTTGATATGCTGGGTAGTTGCTCATTTCTCTGTGTTATTTTCTGTCCCGGGAATGATACTAACTCCTTGATGCAAAATGTCTTTACCAAAATTTGGCAGTATTTTGCAAGAGGTAGCTCTGTAAATTAATCAGGATTGCAGGAGGCTAGGGAGGGAGTAGTTGCACCCATCCATGAGAGGCTTTTGCACAATCATTATGCAGAACTGAACATAATCATTTTATAGACTTATTAACACAATACCACTGTGACACTGGTACTGATTAGTAGTTCTACATACACAAAGAGAAACTAAAGCAGACACATTACACGAACTGAAAAAGTTTGAGGAAGAATGAGGGACTAAAATACAGAATTGTCTTGTCTTGAATCTCGTTCTTAGTTTGTTAGACCATGGTATTTTTATTCAAAGCATTACATTTAACAACAGTCAAATTCACTAGTTACAAGAACATATTGGAGATTTAGGTGTAATGTGAATCACTGCCCTGACTGTGAAAAGCTGTGTTTTTTCAAATATTGCAGGTGACTGATGTCTCTAATTTCTCTTCAAATTAAGCTCAAAGGAAGAGAAAGGTCCTGAATGATTAATAACAATTAAGAATAAAATCATTTGATACCACCCTATGTGATTCATCCAGCCTTGCGAAAAATGGGGCACAGAGCCTTTAAAAAACTTTGCAATTAGCTCTAACATTGTGGATTTCTCATCTGCAGTCTTCAAAACCTGTCTGCTTTTTTTTTTTTTTTCTTTATCAGCCAATTCTTATTCTAAGAGCTTGCTTTACCATTACAGAAATTATTCTCTAGTTTTGAGAGTCTGCTATGAGTGTAAATCAGCTTCTGCATTGGAATATATAGCTTTTTGTTGTTGTTGTTGTTGTTAGTATCAAGAGAAAGCAACTAATGACCCAAGTACCTGCCTTTTCCTCCTGAGGTAAATAGACAGTAGAGCTGAAGAGATTCAATCTGGTGTTCTACCTCAAGCTGCTCATTTCCAGCCACATGGTACACTGCTTTTCAGGGTTTCTAGAAAAGTGAAAGCAGTATCAGGCTACTAGTATATAACCAAAACATTTTCAGTTATGTCACTGGACCAGTTGCTTATCAGGGAACTCCCAAGAAATTTGGTTAGAGGGGTGGGTATTTTGGATCTAATATGAAGGTCAAACCTAACAGGTCAGCTCTGTAGAGTGTTTGAGGTTTTTCATTATGTTTCTGTTTATCACATTTCATTCAAGCCAAAATTTGCGTCTCTGTCTCTGAGCTGTGAGAGTTGGCCTGTTTGATTAAAATGCAGCAGCCAAATCCCTGTACCATCTAGTTAAGTAAAAATTTACTGCTGTAAGTTTAGAGGAAACCATCTGTATAAAATGAAATTACTAGCTTACCACTATTATCATAATATTAACAGAAGAGATCTCAGTCTAAAGTTTTGATGTGCTAATGGGTTTAGGAAATAGAAATTGTAGGGTCACTAACAGGTCTGATATGTTGTCCAGGGATGCACTGAGGCAGGCATGTAAACATGTTTCCATTTCCTGCTCTGAGGTGTAGAACTGGCATGAGTTATCTCCAGTAATCCTAACGCATCCTGCTGTGGGCTGGCTGAAATGACCTGATGCCACCCCCATTCTGAGGATACACTGAGATCCCGAATCACATGATATTTGCTTTTTCTTTGAATTCACTATCTCCAGTTCCCAGTAGCTGGTAAGCTGTACAATATTTTTCCCGGAAGAAAATGATGACTCAGTCCTGCCTTGTTTTCTGTAGGGTTTATATAATGAGCCTTGTGAGATGGAGCAAAGTATTTTGCATGACTGTCTAGTCTAGAAATGATACTGTGAATGGCTTTATCTTCTTACGCTTGTTGGATTATTCATGTAAAGATATACCTCTGTTATATTTCTAAGGAAATAGCTTGTATTGCAAAGAAACAAGACCTTATTGAATCTCATCTTCAGATAGAACTCAAATATTATAATACACAAACTCCTCAGTGTTTCCCTGACATATATTCAAGCAGTTTTCCTCTCTTGGCAATATTCAAAGCTTAGAAACAGCCTTGTGAAGGCTTGGCAATCTTTACTGAGGCGATGGGTGAGGCAAATTAGTTGAGAGACACATCTGACCTCTATCCAGAAAGAACGGGAGCAAAATAAGTCATTTTCCCTATTTAGATGCTGTAAAAGTGTACAAAAAAGCACAAATATTTTCCTTTAAAATGTGATCAAATTTGTGATTTTCACATTTCTAAAAGCCCATTTTGTATCTGTACGGTTTCTTTGATGGAAGAGAATAAGTGAACTATAAATTATCTTTGAATATGGCATAAATGTTTGAAGTGGGAAACTGAGACATGCTCCTTATCTTAATTCTGCCAACAAGAAGGCAAGAAGATGACCTGAGCCTCTAATTTCATTATCCACAATGGAAATATGCTTATCTTTTTTTCTTTGATTGTCAAAGGAAGCTGGGGAGGGTTATGTGTGATTCTGTAACTCTTCTATTTCCCTTTTTGTTGGAGAACTGTTATTGTTCCCTGCTGCCCTTGTGAATAAAACAAGTTCAATGGTCAGCAGACGTGCAAATTGATGGCTGAGGAATGAAAAATAGTCCTTCACCTCATTTTTTCTTTATCATTGGCCTTTTTTGTGTGCGTGATGCAGTGAAACAGATAAACAAGAATTTTCTAAAAGCCCCTCTGACACTGGATGCCAAAATTTGGGAGTAACAAACTTTTTGTTACAACTTAAGTTGATTTTTGGAACTGTTAAACATCATTAATTCTTATTTATTCACTGGGAGCAGTGAGGGTTAAGCATATTTTACAGTCAACTGGGGCACTAAGATTCAAAGATGCTTTCTGAAAATCCTGCTGCTAACCTTGGTTGTTCCTGTTTCTGATATGAGAAGATGAATGTTTACCAGTATTGTAAAATACACTGGTATCTCTTGGTAAAAAAAGCTCTGAACAAGGTCTAAATAGCATTTGTACCCGTCTAGAGATGAATTCTTTTCCTGAAGTGCAATAGAGTTCAAAACTGACAAGCCACAGCCAGAGAAGGAATTTAGCAAGCTACGAGGCAGTGCAGATTATGCATTTCTTCAGTATTTTCTGTGGCATTTACATGCAACTTTCCTGGCAAGTGACAAGTTGGTTACATCTCTCTTGTCTGGACCTGTTTCTTCAGGTTGTCTAACAAGAAGTTACTTCCTTGCCTGATATTTATCTGACATATTCCAAGAAAACCTTTGTAGGATGAACTTGCACTGAAAATAATTCCAACATTTCAGCAATTATAACTGACCACAGAAGACAGGCTTATTTTTGTTGCTTCCTTTTCCTAATGTGGAGCTAGAATTGGGCAGCCAGTTTATGCCAGCAGCAAACAATGTCAAAAGTAGATTTTTCCTTTTCTCCTTCATTCTGGGTTTTTCGTAGCTGGAATTTCCACATTTCTATTCACCCACTGGGGGGAAAAAAAAAAGGCTGCACTAACCTGCTAGCAACATTTAGAGATGAAAGCATTCTGTTCCAGCAACAACCAGGAATGATCACTGCAGTGAACCACTTTATTAAGCTTGCTTTTGAGTCCAGCTGGCGTGGTTAGCAGTGACTAAACCTCTCCCTGAGGCAGGCACATCACCGTGCACTCTCTGCCTGCCACCTTCGCTGGCTCGGGCGGTCAAATAAAATGGCTCCTCGTGGACCAGGTTTGAGGCCCGTAGTGCATTTTAGCGGCCTGACAGAAGGCACGAGCGACTTGGTGTGTCTGGCACTGTTACTAAGACAGCAGGGGCTAGAATCAGACTTCACGGAAGTGCAACAGTAGTGTAATGCAATTCAAGATGAGCCGCCTGGCTTGATCCAACTAAAAGCAATCTGAAGTGATCCTGGTTTGAATAGTATCATAGAATGGCTTGGGTTGGAAGGACCTTAAAGATCACCTAGTTCCAACCCCCCTGCCATAGGCAGGGATGCCACCCACTAGATCAGGTTGCCCAGGGCCCCATCCAACCTGGGCTTGAACACCTCCAGGGATGGGGCATCCACAACTTCTCTGGGCAACCTGTTCCAGTGCCTTACCACCCTCTAAGTAAAGAACTTCCTCCTAATATCTAGTCCAAATCTATCCTCTTTTAGTTTAAAACCATTCCCTCTTGTCCTATCACTATCTGCCTGTGTAAAAAGTCCCTCTCCATCCTTTTCATAAGCCCCCTTTGAGTACTGAAAGGCCGCAATGAGGTCTCCCTGGAGCTTGCTCTTCTCCAGGCTGAACATCCCCAGCCCTCTCAGCCTTTCTTCATAGGAGAGGTGCTCCAGCCCTCTGATCATCTTTGTGGTCCTCCTCTGGATCTGGTCTAACAGGTCCACATGTTAGAGGTGGGACCTCTAGGACAGTTACCTCCCTTGACCTGCTGGCCATGCCTCTGTTAATGCACCCCAGGATGCAGTTGGCCTTCTGGGCTACAAGCATGCACTGTTAGCTCACATCAAGCTTTTCGTCCACCAGAAGCCCCACATCCCTCTCCTCAGTGCTGCTCTCAATGAGTTCTTCTCCCAGTCTGTGCTCATGTCTGGGATTGCCCTGACCCAGGTGCAGCACCTTGCACTTGGACTTGTTGAACCTCATTAGGTTCACATGGGCCCACTTACCTAGCTTGTCCAGGTCCCTTTGGATAGCATCCATTCCTTCTGTTGTATCAACTGCACAACTCAGCTTGGTGTCATCTGCAAACTTGCTGAGGGTGCACTCAATCCCACTGCCTATGTCACTGATAAAGATATTAAACAGTGCTGATCCCAAGAATATATCTTTTCTCCCTTAGTCTACCTTATTCTTGGCCTCTGTTAGCCCTTAAATTTCCCTCTTCTATTCTGCCTTTCCCAAGAGGGTCATAGCAAGACATTTTACATGCATCTTCCGACTTTGTTTGTCTCTGTCTTTGGCCAGCCTGACCAGGAGTAGCTGGTGACCTGCAGGCCCCCTAGAAGTAGTTGGTGATGTCTGTGAGCATTTGTGTCCGTCTGGTGCTACTGTCACCGTTCACTTGTTGTGGGTCTGCTGCTTGATATTTTCAGTTGGCTCTTCAAGTTTAGTTTGGGGAAAAAAGTGACAGAGGAGATGAATGTAGTCCTAATGAACGAAAGAGAGACATTCCCATGTTACTTTATGATGCAGCATGCTGCTGAAGCCAACAGATCCTCCTTTATATGGAGATTTGTTACTTTCTGACCTGCCCTTGAACTTGTCTTTGGTAGCTGCTGCTCCCCCACCATTGCTTTTACAGCCCGATTGAGCTTGGCAGATGAAGATGCAGAAATTTTCTGCAGTCCTGAAGTACACTTTTGACAAATTCTGCTTACATCAAAGATAGGAAAAACAGACAAAAACTGTAATGGCATGTCATCATAGCTAACACTCATGAATGTTCAATTGGATGATGTCTAGATGTGCAGGTACTTGAGCAGATCACTTCTTTTCAGATTCTCACAATCTGTAGAATCATGTGTGGAAACAACCCCCCCTTGAAAGTCTGTGGGGTTTGCTCATTAAGAAGTGGAAGCATATTATTGGGTAGGTGGCATGGATTTTTTTTTTTTTTTTTTTTGAGTTCATGACCTGACATCCTATTACTCACATAAAAACCATTTTCACCAGGTATTTAAAGCTGTGCTTGCAGACTTCTGTAAAAGTGGTGATGGGGACATAGCTACAAATAATGTAGCATACATTTCTTAATACCGATTTTTAAAAAAAATAGTTGATTATTGCTGTTGTAAAAAGTGTACTGGTATGAGAGGTGTGTATTTGAGATTATTGTGTCTTTTGGTCCTTCTGCCAGTACAATCATGAGGTTTTTGTTTGTTTGTTTGTTTTAAGTCATAATGCCATTGTTATGAATGCCTGTATTTTGTAGTAAAGGTGGGCTAAAAGAGATATATGCTTTAAATAATTATCCCCATGCATGATTTTATACAGTACATGAAATTTTGCTTTGATGTAATTACTCTATAAAAATAGGTGGAAGAGAGTGTTGATTATAGTTTTTGTCATAAGGATGTGTAGTAAAAGAACTATTAAGAATGGTTATAAGCTTTTGAAATAATCCTGCTTTGCTGTGTTCTCTTTGCTTTTCTATGTGTACTCAGTTCTGTAACTGTAGGACTCTATATGAGTGTGTCAGGAACCTCTCATGGTACACATCAGTTCTCATAATGAGGAAAAGTGAAAAGTAGGTTGAAGTTCCCTGTTGCTGCTGCAAACTGGTCAAGTCTACTTCTGGTGCACTATTGCTGTCAACAGTGTTTATGCTAAAATACAGGGTAGGATGCTGTGCTTATCAGGAAATTCCAGCATTTTTCACAGTTATCCGTTTCCCATGGGTTACAAGGAAACTTCTTAAATTCTTCATATCTAGACCAAGCTGTAGCAACCGGCCACTGCTGAGAAAATCTTGTAAATGCCAGTGAGGTCCTGTAGACTCCATCCATTTCTGTCTCATGGCTGAAACATAAAGGTAGTTTTGCCAATAATAAAAAAGCAAAGATGAAGCAGGTGTAACCTTCTCCTTCCCATCTTCACCCTCCCGTCCAATTAGCACCACCTGCAGGTATATACAGTGTCAAGGTAGAAGGGAGAAGCTTCACTAAGTGTACTGTCATCCAGCCTGATAGATACTTTCTTCCACAGAACGGTGAGTTCAGGTAAACATGTGCCTCAAGTCAGACCCTCACAATTGGAGTGTTTATGAGGAGGGCAGAGGTTGGTGTGGATAAAGGGGGCAGACAGTGGTATACGTTGTTGTTCTGTCGAAGCTCTTTTGCACCAGCAGAGGATCTGCCCATGAAGTGTTTTGCATAAGTAAAGCAGAATTTCAATAATTTGCACTAATAGCCATCTAATTCAGTCTGAAAAACTGGCTTTCATAAATCAGTAAGAGAAACTGCTTAAAAAGCCATTGGGAACTATGCATCATCGAAATATACTTAGTTAATTTGCTCTGACAGGCCTGATGGTGGTGGTGGTTTACAGTGTAGTAGTGCATTGGGATTCATTTCACAGGCCATGACCCTGTGATCATAGGTGCTGTGTATACTTGAGAGCAGCAAGGCAGCCAGTGCCTGAGCTTTCAACAGGAGTACAAAACAGGAGGAAGGGGAGAGAAGATAATGCAGTACAAGATGACAATGTTAGTGTGCATGCAAAGCAATATTTTTAGCATGCTTGAAGCCTTGCTATTCTGCAGCTGAATCTCTACTTCACTCGGTGGGAGGGTAAAAGCTGCAAACTGATAGTACTTCTGGGAAGATTTTTACTTCATAAGTAGTGACTGTCTAATGCAAAATGCCCAACATGTTCTGGAGGGGGAGGTTCATGGATGAAAACTGTCAGCAGCTAGGCAGTTGAATATTCTGAGAGGAGCACAGCATGTTTTTGATTCAGGCTAAAAAAGGAACTGATTCCTGTCTCCTACTTCCATAATAGTGATGTATCCTCTAGGCTGACATTGGAGAAGGTAGGTGCACACGTGTGCCTTGCTCAGTTTTATATGCTGACAAATCCTAGTAGTTGGTAGTACTAGCTGTTACTACATGCTCCTGTTCATTATGTAAACTTTTCCAATTACACATTGGAGAACTTTGACTCTGTCACCTCAATGGGGGCTTAATTACTTAAGTCTCTTCTTGGGAGAAGAGCAACAGCAAATATAGGTAACCTGAATTCTACCTAACCCATCTCTGTCTTGTGCTTTATGTTGTCCAAATGTTTCTGAAGGTTTATGACACAGGTTGTGGCACAGGAACATAGCTGGAACTTAGGCTGTCTGGACTGAGGCTATAATTTTTTAGTGGTATGCTGCCTAAGATAGATATTTGACCCTTTAAGCCTCACAAATTAGAGAACTGAGAGTTTCTGTTTTCTCCATTGAAAAATATGAATATGGAAGTTCTGTCTGCTCCTGCTGTGCACAAGAAGCACAAAGATCAGGTTTGCCATCTGTTGAGCTTAGGTGTTGATCATCTTCAGTGTTGAACCCAGAGCAGCTCAGTCAGACCCCTGCAGAGAAAACTTTGAGGACATCCTAGACTTGTTTACCTGCCACATGGAAAGCTAGGCATGCTGCCTAGCCCAGGGGCTTATTGATCTTGCCTGCCCTTAAAATGTTGTCACGAGACTGGTGATTAGGAAGGAGCGCTGGAAGGAGCTTGACCTCATTACTGCTGGACAGGCAAGGTATGTGGGTAGCCTGAACTCAAACAGTGAAATAGGAATACCAAGTGTTGGGTCTTCAAGACATCCTGAGCTTCAGAGTGTACTCGCAGAACCTCCCACCTCAGGAGAACATAAATTGCAGCCAAGGAGAATTTTAAAGGCTTGTCCACATCACTGAGGAGGCTTGTGGGCAGGAGTGAATTAAACACATTTAAGTTTCTGTTCTGTAAAGGTATGATCTTCTTGCATAAATGTATTAGTTGATTAATTAGTACTGTAAACCCTGTACAATACCCTACAGAATATTATAAAATGTTTTGTTTTAGCAGGAGGAGACTCACTGCAGTCTCTTACTGGTAAAGCTCTTCTGAGGTGAGCCTGCCAGCCTTTTGAGATGCTTAAGGAGGTAGGATGGTTGGGATTTGTGAAGTGGTGATAAGTGTTGGTTTACTTTATGGGGTGTCTAAGGAATATCATCAAATTTACCTTTCTGAAGCCCTTTGATGTATTGTTGTGTTCACTGTGTAAATTTCAGCTCTGCATACTCACTCTGTCATAAAAAAATCAGGTTAGGTTCTTACTGGCTTATGTGTCATCCGTGTATATGTGTGTGGAATCTGTGGTCTGAATTAGCTGATGCTATTCTTTCTTAAACATTTTGAAGATATGCAAATCCAGATTTTTTTTTTCCTGTAGCCTTTTTTTATTGTGTAGTGGTAAGTGATAAATTGATTTTATATGGAAAATAAGCAGATATATCTGAGAAAAATGCAAGGAAAAAATTCCTATAATAGGAGTGGGGTTGTATTATGTGGAACAAAACCTTTTTCTTCTTTTTCTTCCCAAGCTACAAAGAATTAATTCGTTGCTTTGTCTAGTATGAATTAAAGCTTCCTGGGCATTAGGAAATGTTGTTTTCCTGTGAAAATCACTTAGCCAAAAAAAAAAAAAAAAAGTTCAATTCACAAATATGAGATTCAAATATGAGAACAATTTATCTGGCCTCCATTTTTCTAGTATGCAGGCTGCAATAGGTATTAATACATTTGCAATTCAGTGTTCACTTGCTGTTTGATACCTTCTTGGAAGTACTTTAGCTCTTTTTTGGTCATGTTAGTGGACACTGAAAGAGAAAACCAAATACAGCACTGTATTATGATCTTTTTGTGCCTCCATAAGAAGCTGTATCACTGAGAACATACAATAACTGAGAAGGTGGTCAGCATTGGTCTACAAATTAAATTTTGAGTGGAAAGTGTCTTCTTTTTAATCACTGGTTATATCAATGATGGAATAGCAAGTTGACTTTTAAAAGGTCCAAGTCATAAATGTTTCTGTGAATTAGCGCTGGAGTACTGTTTACAATTAAAAAAAAAAAAAGTTGTATTTTCCATATATTCATTTGCCCAATTATAAAATCAGAATAGTTATGCTGTTTCATAGTATGATGTGTAACATAATAATGTAGCAGTGCTAAAGGTGTTGCTTTTTTAATCAGTGGTAGAATTTATTTTTCCAATGTAGTTAAAAAAGGCCTTTCACATTCTTCATTTTTTTTTT
>VXAA01006131.1:50255-80770 GCA_013399115.1 Anseranas semipalmata
GGGAGTCTAGACACCAAGGAGACACTATATATAGTAGTTTTTTTTTTCAATTTGACTGCTTTAAAAGATAAGTGGCTGAGAGAAAGTCAAGTGTTGTTTCTCTATAAATTGTGTGCCAGCAGGTTTATCACTAAACATTGTAGATTATGTTGAGTGGAATAATCAGGAGGAAGAAAGGGAGGCTAAAATAACAGAGTGGTGGGACTATTTTAACTCCACAATCAAACTCTCCTTGACTTTTGCCCTTTGGGTGGAAAGTGCTTATATTACAAAACAACATGAGGTCAGCCTCTAGGTTTTGCTGTCAGTTTCCTTCTTGCCAATCTATACTGAAGGAGTAGTTGCCCAATAGATTTGTTTTCTTCACTTTTGTGTTAAACACTGCATACTATCACTGTATGGGTGATAAGAACGGCAATCGCTTTTCCTACAAAGTGTAAGAAGAATCACCCACTTCAAGAATGAAAAACTGCCTAGATGGGATTAAAGAGCCATGCCCAGGCACAGCAGGAAGATATCCTAAAAAACATGTGAGCTTCTATTTTTCAAATATCTCCTTCTCTCAGAGAAAATGTACAGTCAGACTATTTCTACAGTTACAAAGTCAGTATATTTAAAAAAAAAAAATTGTTTTGGGTGTACCCAGTTGATTTAATTGCATTCTTTGAAAATTCTCCTTTGAGAATTGAAAGGATAAATCATACCTGACCTAGTCTTTATTTTTTTCTGAACTCTTATCAGCCTAGGATTACAACTGCTTGGTTAGTGATCCAGTGCTAGACCTGTGATGTGGAAGAGGTGTGGGAGCCTGAGTGTATTATTTAATGGCTGTGGTACAGTGGAGGAGACCACTGGCAGGAAGCAATAAAATAGTTATTAGGTAATGACTGTGGAGGCACTGTATATAAGGTTAAATTGATATATGTAAATCACTGACTTTAAGATGCTCAAACTGCCTCTCGGCACCCATCTTTCTTTACACAAGTGGGTATCAAATAGTTACTGTTTTGATAAATGGTATGTAGCTAACCTAGATTAAAGACCTTAAGGGAGTTGAGCTCTTAAATTCCTTTGAAATGTAATGGAATTTGGGCGCCTAGTGCTGTTTCTTTTACAAATGTCACTGGCTCATTTGCTTTTATTAAACTGGCTTTTGAAAATAGTGCAAAGGCTTTGATATATTCTGTCACAGTATGAAAGTAGCATAGGCACAGGGTATACACACAAACCAGCACATCTGACTTGAAACACATGTTGGCAGTGGCAGAAACCAATGCAAACCAATTGTAAGATAAACTGTTGATGACTTTCTGCTTCTGTGTCTAATACTTGTGGTGCATAATACTGATAACATATTTTGTACGTTTCTGCACAGGATGTATGGGCTAATTTGAACAGAAATGTTCCATGTTGGCTTGTTACTTGGTGTACATAAATATTACTTAAAATAATATATTATGAAAATGGAAAAAATCTGTAATTTATTGGAGGTCAGACTCCTGCCAAGTGTGCGATCCCTAAATCAGCAAAGTATATATGAACACGCCTAAGTAACTTTTACTTGCTTACGTATTTTGTCTTCTGTACAATTGTATCTTAAGAAAATACCTATATTCAGGAAAACTCTTGTACATGATAAAAACATAAAATCTAGTGTGATTATCATTATTACCCAAATATAGACTAGATCAAACATATTCTTAACACTTGGCCAAATTGAAGTATATTATATAGTATTGGGATATCTATAAACATTTATACATACCGTTAGTATATAAGAATGGATATATTTGTGTGTAAGATAGATATAAATAAGATTTTACAGGGCTCTGTTAGCTGCAACTTCACAAACCAGACCTGAGCTTTTTGAGGAACCAATCTTTGTTTCCACTTTTGAGGCTTGAGATGCCTTTTCTTGCTTGCAGAAATCAACATTTTGCATTGCCTGTGTATGAAGTCTATTTATAGGAATTAATTCCAACTTGCTTCGGTACTACCCACAAATTTTCTTTCTCAAAGTAGTGCTATTGGGGGGCTGCAATTTTTTTTTGTCATTTTCACGTGGCAATGCTGCAATATAAATATTAACTCATATGTTTATGGGGAACTCTTTTTTTTTTTTTTTTTCCTCTGGGTTTGCAGCTTCAAATGTAGTTCATCCTTCTCTGGAATTAGAAAACAAATTTTAATTGTATTTCCTTCCAAAAATATTTGTAAAACAATGTGATTTTATTAGATTGCAGTCTGAAACATTTGCCTTTCATTTGCAGTGGAAACCATTAGAAGTTTTTCATGGCCACACCCAGGACTCCTCAGAGCAGTGCTGAATTATATAAATATTAAAAACAAAAACCCAAACCCTTAGACATCTGTCAAGCTTCATGAAAGAAATTGAGTTTTCTTTGAGTGGTAGTTTTCATGTGGAACTGTACCTACTCTGAGAATTGAATCTGTTATGATTAAAGAATGTAATGTACTATTCATATTGGTTGCCTGTGCTTGGCAACTGTTAAGCATGGTAACAACAAGTGAGTAAAATATAAAATAAGTGCAATCTGCTTTTCTTAAAAGATAGGTAGATTCAGGCCTCTGCACAGGCTTACATTTAGTCTTAGGTACTCTGCTAAGAGTACCTGAATGAGTGATCACCAGGGGAACAGACTTGCTTTTGTTTGTGAAGGTACATGCAATAAATGCACAGTAGACAGTTGAATGAAATTGTGTTTTAATGTAATTGTGTAAAAGAAATGAAAGCAACTCAGGTGTAATTTTTTGCTAATGTAATTTCTCAGCTGTGAGGGTAAATTCTGCAAGTGTTCAGTTATAAGTTCACATGTAAATTTGAAGGTCCAGTTGTAAAGTTAAGACAGGAGAAGTTTCTTAATCAGAGTTATACAAACCCATCTAATTAGCATGAAAATATTTCTGGGCTGCTACATGTGATATATCATTGCTTTGCTGTGCAAACACAATTAAAGAGAGCCTTGGGGACTTCCTCATCAAGAGATTAAACAGGGAAACAAGACCAGCAATTCTAACTGTTTGCATCTGATGACTTAACCAATCCAGACAAGTTTTCATTCCCAAAGATTTCTATTCCCTGACATATGCATTATAAGAATTCACAAGTACAATTGTCTAATGCTTATAGGTCACAGACATCCACAATCTTTTACATTCTGTTGTGTCAGTAGAAGAAATAACAATCCTTAACCTTTCCACAGATGCGCATCATTTTTCTCTCTTTTTTTCCCATCAGAGATTTACAGCAATTTAGATTTGTGAGTGGAGCTACTTGCTGAATGCTGCCTAAACTGCTTCAGACAAAATGACCTTACTTAGCAAATACCTACCTAGCATTCAAAATTCTTTCTTAAGTTAACCTTACTTGTTTTGTCTGGAATAGGTTAAGGAAGCAGATCGTAGGTAAGTCTGGAGAGGTGGGTATTTCTGCTGAGGATGTTTGAAATGAGTAGCTGCAACTTCTTCAGGGAGCATAAACTTTCTTCACTGATATAGCAGCTTGAAGAGCGTGTATCAAATATACCACACATTTAGCACAGAAATTGAAAAATAGCATTTTAAGTCAGATAATTGCTTATAGGTATTTAGGTGATTCTTATGCAATCTGATTCTGACTAATAGGCTAGAATTAATAGTTTTGGGTTACAAGCACCCTGTTTCTCGTGCATTTTAAAATGATACATCAAATGCTCTAAGAAATTTTGTTGACTTATTGAACTTCATTATAGATGAAACTGAAACTTGAAGAATAGCATTTTCCAATTTTATAGCATTCATTAGAATAGAAACACATTAAACTAGTTCAATTCAACCTCTTTTGTGATGCTGTGAAATCTATTGAATAATTTCAATGATAATTTGTATCTATAATAATTCTCTACAGATACCTTAAAGGAGGCTGTAGCGAGGTGGGGGATTGGTCTCTTCTCCCACGCGCCAGGTGATCGGACGAGGGGGAATGGGCTAAAGTTGTGCCAGAGGAGGTTTAGGTTAGATATTAGGAAAAAATTCTTTACTGAAAGGGTTGTGAGGCATTGGAACAGGCTGCCCTGGGAAGTGGTTGAGTCACCATCCCTGAAGGTATTCCAAAGACGTGTAGGTGTAGAGCTTAGTGATATGGTTTAGCGGAGGAGGACTTGTTTGTGTTAGGTCATAGGTTGGACTGGGTGATCTTGGAGGTCTTTTCCGACCTAAATGATTCTGTGATTCTGTTTTGTGATTCTGTATCCATTGTTAGTTACAAGGAGTTTAGTATGTATTTAATATGCTCCAAATTTTGATCTGCTAGTAGTTTATCACAACAAATTCAGCTCAAAATCTGAAATGCATTTTGGCAGTATCTTTTGGAGGAAAAAAAAAGATTCCATCTAACTAACTTGCTCAGTTTTGATGCAGGCTGTGTTTTGGATTATAAAACTCTCTTCCAAAAATTACAGATGATTGAAATATTTTTTTTCTTTCTTTTTGGCTTGAATTATTTTAATTGTCATCTTTATATCATAGCAAAAACGTTAAGCAAAAAAATTCCATTCATGTGCCAAATACTAGAATGCATATTGTAGCATACTGCTCAAAATCTTTATATTGCATTGGATTTAGTCTTATCATGGGTAGAAGGGAAAAGTCACCTTCTCAATAGGGTTTTTGGGTCTCCAAAATAAGCCTTACTTTTGTGTGATCTTGCCTCTAGTTTTGAGAAGGGCTAGTCAATGACACTAGAATAATTTGAGATTTGCATATTTTTGGGGAGATGCTTATGTTTTTATATATATTTTTACATCTGTCATGTATACAACAGACCCAATCTTCTTTCAGTCATTATGGTGCTCATACACAGCTACTCTTGAAGAACTTTCTCTTCTGTGATTTCCTTATTTCATGTCCAAGCATCTGGAAACAAAGTTTTTTTACAATCCATTTGCTAAAATGGACTCTAAATAATAGGATCTAACTAACCTTATAAATAGACTGTTGACTTAACCAAGAGCACTCACAGCTCTGCAGCTCTATAGTTAACTTCTTTTCCTACTCCTCACTGAACTTCATCTGCAATGATTCACTAAAGCAAGTTTTATTAACAATTCAACTGTCCTTCTTCAATCCAGAAATTTCTTTCAAAGCAATAGAAGTCCTGGTGGCCTAATTCAAATGAGTACAGAAAGGGTCAAAAGTCCTAGTTAGTAGTATGTGAACATTGTCTAGTGTCAGAAACAGAGTCTACAAATTTTATAAATTAAATCAAAATGTTTTTTTTTTTTTTAAAATATTAATTATTCCGATAGGCTTATAAGAGTGAAAGGTCTATTCAAGAGAGTAGGAGCTAGAGGTACTGACATTAAAAGCTTGTTCTTTCACTGTCCCTCAGCCTCAGTGCAGATCATAGGAACCGGTGAGTTGAAACTGTAAGGCATGAACTAAAATGAAAGTTTGAAAAGAAAAATATACAGACATGGTATGTATTTACCTATTTGATTCCGGAAAAGAAACTTTAATTCAGAAATATTGTACTGTTAGAGTCGAAGCCTTCACCAGCACTGCAAAGTGATGAAAAGTTTAAGATTTTTGCTAACTGTCCAGGAATATTCAGTAGCTAAAAAATAAATAGCAAATGGTAAGGGAAGGAAATGGATTTTTAAGCCCCATTTAAAATTAAACCTTGTGTTTATTAGTATCAATCCATAATAGTAATACTTGTATTTGAATATAGTGTTACCAACAGGGAACATTTGGTCTATTTGGGACATGCTGTGAGATCCAGGCAGCTGCTGTGGCTTAGCCATTTTTAAATACTTAATAAACTGGCACTCCTAAACCTCACTTATTTATTATTATGGACATAAAATCCCTCAAAAGAAAGCCAGATGTTTAGAGAAAACAGTTTGGTTTCAGGGTTTTGAGCTGTGTATCATGTTTTCATTATATGGTTTCCTATTCCTTCTCCCAGTATTTGTGTTTTTTTTTTTTTTTTTAATATATTTTCTGATAAGGCCACCAAAACCCCTTGCAGTTCATCCATTCCCCACATACATGGGTTAAATTGAAATCATAGAGAAATAAAATGCATGTAGTTTAAATGTTTGCTTCAAGAAATTGTGTTTTTGAGAGTTTTGTTGTTATTCAGCAAGAGCAGAGTTGCTCTTAAGTACTACTAAAGTCATATTCAGATGAAATCCCAGAAAGTAATCTCTGCAGAGTTTCAATCTTCAGAACACTGTTGCAAATCATATGGCCTGTACCAAAATCTATGCCATGTGACTGAGCTTTGTGACTTCTCTCACTTTCTGTACTCAGTTTAACATTGTTTTCATTGTCTCTGAAAAATTCCACCAACCTCAGTTTGCATGTGTTTCTCTCATATATATCATCCTCTCCTCACTGGCAGTGTTTAATGTCTTCATCTTTGCTCCTCCTTTGAAATCTCTCCTGCCTTTAAAGGTTCGTATGTGTGTAAATTGGATGGTGACCCTCACTGAAATTCCTTTTGTATTTCTACATCAGCTTACAGCAACACAGTCATTATGTGTGCATCACAAGAAGGTTGATCGTTCATCTCGGGCATCATATGTGCCCAAACTGGGTTTTGTTAGAAGGAGTTTCATAATATTGGAAATGTGTGTCTTTTTATGCAGCATTGCAGGTATTCATGCGTAGAATGAAAGTAAGCACCTCTGGTTGCTTAATGGTAGGTGTTCAGTGGGCTTAAAACAGGTCCATCTCATCAGTGAAGACTTGCCAGAATTGCCAGAGATTTGTTGTTCATGTATACCATTTCATTGAATTTTCTGTGACTTTTTTGGTGCTGAAATAGTCAATATATGTGCACCAACACTGGTGTACGTAATCATCTAGTCAGTAATGAAGAGGCTAATATCCATCACATGCATTTTGTTTCATGCTTTTTTTTTTTTTCTGTGATTCTATGATTCTGTGATCATTTTGATGGTTTGTCATCATCTCTTTTGAAGAGATGAGTCCAAATCAGTGGAGCATTTCCAGCAGCTGATTGCTGGGCCCCGATTTGCATTTTCTTCTTTTAATTAACTTGTGCAGTCAATGTTTTTTTACTGAGGCCTCAGTGCTGTTTTCTGAAAGGGTGTAGATTAATTTATTTTTTATTTTTTGTTAATTTATTCAAAATAAAATGCTATTATTTTAGCAACTTACAAGTGGAATTATGTATGCACACAAGATAGTTTTCATAATGAAATTGTTTTTTTTTTTTTATAAAATTCTCTCTTCCCACGCATATTGAAGGTGCTATCCCTTCAAAAATAAAGGTGTAGTTTGAAAATTATCTGTATTTAGTACTCAGATTTTCTTAGTCATATCAGTTGCAAAATAGGATTTTAAATTCTGGAATAAAGTACTTTCTGTGATGAAAGGTACTTTTATTTTCACTTGATTTTTTTTCTTTTTTTTGTACGTAGATAGAACTTTTGTTCCAAGTCTAAAACTAGTAAGTGGAAATCAAAATTGTATGATATTGTTTCTCTAGTTAATATAAATATATATATTGCACATAGTGCACATAGGTTTGTATTGTGGGTTTATAACCTAGGTTTAGGTATTAAGCATGTATATTATAGATACAGATACAGATAGCAAATATATCAGTCTATACCATCAATTATACTATAGGTATATCTCATTAAATTTGACCGTTTGTACCACGCATGCCTGTTGATTAAAAAAATAAAATTCATCATTAGTGGTTGCTTCTGAAATGATTAGTGCCTGAGAAAGGACATAACCAACGCATATTTTCCCATATTCAACAGTCACACCTTCTATCACACTTACCAACTTCAATCAAAGGTTTGTTTCAAGAAGAGAACTGGTGTACAGACTCTGGCTGGAGCAGGTGTAAATGGAAAGCAGATTTCTGAGTCATGAGCCCCACAGCTAACAACTTCCTGGCATAGTTGCTCGTGCATTCAGTATAGGACTTCCACTTCCTTATGTACACTCATGGTAAAGCAAGATACGGATGGCTACCTATGTGATAGCTCAAAATGAATCCTAAATGTTGTACTGACATTCCAAACTGGTGCATAATAGTACCAAACTGGTACCTTGAAGTACCTAACTGGTTACTTTCTTTGCTGGGAATTGTCATGTTTCATGGGAACAAACATAAATATGATGTGCTGCATTAATATAGTTCCAGAACTATGCAAACGTGGGTTGCTTTCAGATACATCATTAAAAATGCCCAAAGTCTAATGAGATCTAAAAAGAGGTTTTGTAAGATTTCAGGAGGTGACTGAAGTTCCTAGGCAAATCCGTTGAGCACAGGGCAGTTAAACCCACCTCACAATGAAGCAAGAAATAGAAGCTTCAATGCATAGCTGCACCTAAATCTGATTTTATTCACAATCATAACATTAAGTCTCACTGAAAGAAAAGATTATTTACAGGCACAAATTTTCCCCTTTCATATGATTTTTTTTTTTTTTTTTTTACTGGATGTAGTTGTTTCTGTACCCTCAAGGTCTTTGTTATGTGAAAGCTTTTTTCCTTTAGACTTTAATGTTTACACTTTGCCTAGTTGCTTTGAGCCAAAATTTGAATGTTCTCAGGCATAAGTAAATCTGGCACTACATTATTTGGATCAAATTGTCTAATTAGTTGCAGTAAGATGTTCAGCACTTTTGACTGAAGATGAGCCTGCACTACAGAATTCTGATTTTGGATCTATAATCACAGCTTTTAAGTTCAGAAATGTTCAAAGCTGAAGGTTTTGATTAGGCAGATCATATGTACAGGTCACCTGCAAACAAGTCTGGATACAAAAGCAGAAGTGATTTACAGTCAAAATATAATGTAAATTATGTGTGAGTTAATGTTTCAAAAATAATTGTGTTACTATGCTATTATGTGGTCTGTATTAAAATACAGAGAAAAGGGGTTTGCTACCCTTGGTTAGATTAATGTGCTTTTCACCAGGGTATCAATAAAACACTAATGCCGGCCTTGTCTGTGAATAAAATACCTATAAACACAGTATATAACACGTTTTTACATAGTTGACCTATTGAACATTTCCACATGTTTTTCATTTATGTGGAATTGTTCTCTCTTACTAGACTCTGTTCATTTTTTTAAAACTTGATTTAAATTGAACAGACACCTCAAATATCTTAACAAGCATAGCTGACCTTTTTGGGGAATTCTCCAAAAAAGCTTGTATGCAGCTGCTGCCCAAGGTGTGCTTAGATCTGGTTTGTGGAACGAATATGGTAGAGGCATCCTCAGAAGAGTTTTTACGAGTGCAGTGTAAAAGCTAGACACAAGGGAAATACTGGCACTGGTCAAAGAAGTGTATTTGTGATGCATATAATTGCCCCACAGTTGTGCTGTAGTGTGCTTATATGCACAATGTACCGGTTAACTGGTAATAGGAAGCCATTGTTTTCTTTAGAGATCAGAAACATGAACTTCTGGCATGTCATGTGAACATGTGCATAATATAATAACTTAAACATATGACACTTGTAAGGTAGGTGTGAAACAAGGATATTCAAGTTGAAAGATCCTAGAGTTAGCTGTACAGTCGGGAGGAAAGACAGGAGGATGCATGTTCTGGAAATAAACAATATAAATGTTTTAAGAGGTTGCTTTTGTTCAAAAAAAGAGCAAAAATTTAAATCTACAATTCATACTTACACTTATTCAATCCCTTTCACTCTTTCTTCCGTCTCTTTTTTCCCCTCTTTCTTCTTTTTCTTTCTCCTTTATTTCCTCCCCCTTCATTTTTTTCACCCATCTTTTTTCTTTTCTCCCCTTTCCACATTCTGGGGTTTCTGGGGAAAAAAAACCATTACCTTTGGATACGTTTTTATTGTTGTTCCCATTTTTCGTCAGTAATAAACGTACTTCATAGTTTTTCATGTTGCATTATACAGCCGTATTAGAGAAAAAAAATACAACTTTCCATGTTTCATTTTAAAAGGAATCATTTGTGCCATATCTGAGACAGAGAAAAACTTCTACTGAGTATTAAAATAATAATAATAATAATTTCTGTTATAGTTAATGGTCCAAAATCTTTGAGAATATTAGTCAGATTGTATTATTTTAATAGCCTTTATTATATGTCATTGCTCAGTTCTAGCTACTGAAAGCACCATCTCTCAGCCTGATGACAATTTCTGCTCTAAATATTCTTAGTCATTTCAAGGTGTATGCTCATTTCCTTTCGGTAATGGGACAAACCTTCTTTGGCTCATAAACCTCAAAGCAGCTGTAATATAAAAATAAAACTGAGGAGTGATTTAGCCATATTGTGACCTTGCTGTTCTTTCGATTCTGCTCCCTTCTTGTAGCTAAGAACTTTCAGAACAACAGATGTTTTAAACGTACAACATTAGATTTTAAATATGAGCAAGCCCAATGGATAAATCACAGATTTGGGGCTCTGTAAACTGCCTCTGTACTAAAGAAATAATATTCGCAATCATTGTGGTATAAAGCATGTCTAGTAGTATTTTAAAATTTCTTCCATCATGGAGTAAAATATTCATACGTAGGTTGTATCTGTTTTGAAATTGTTTGTTTGCAGATCAGGATTTGCAAAAGCCATACGCTTTTTCTATGAGTAGTTTGGCTACATGCTTTTTTACTATTTATTTTTGCCCTTTTTTGTGCTTTTTTTTTTTTTTAATTTAAACAATTATTTTAGGTAGGAAGTCAGAGCTAATACTTGCAAACTTTATGTAGAAATGGCTCCATCTACAAAATCCTGAACAGTTGGAAGGAAGAGTATATTTTCATCTGCCATTGAAACTTGAGGACTTCTCTTCACTGTGCAAATCTACAGAATCTTTTTTTTAGAAAAAAGATAACCCTCAAATGAATCTGTAGTGTATGTGAGAGAGAAAGAGTGAGAGACCAAACTGTTTCCAAATTATAAAATTGAGGACTTGAAGTCAAGGTTTTTCTTACTTTCACCGTACTTGTTTGTGAGTTGGCAATATAATGACTTTGTGGACTATTCTTCCTCTCCCCAGCTGTTAGCAGCAGAAGGGACAGATGGTAGGGCTCACCCCTAATGAAATATCATTTGTGTCTTTAAAATAGGGCCTTACTGTGGCTGTAACTACTGTGAATGGTTTGTGAAACCTTGATGCAAAGGAAATCAGTAGAAAGTTTGCCATTGACTACAAGAGTCTTTGGATGAGGCCCTGGGCTTTTAAGTCTGTAACTGTCATGGAAAATAAATACTGTACTTTAAGGAGCAAGCTCCAGGGTCTCCTAAAAGTAGCTTAAATAGCTGAGAGAGGAGCAGTATAATAACTCCAGCTTTCATATAGTAGGTTCTCACTAGTTTCACATCCCAGTGATACTGCTGGGACTCCCAAATCACTGGTCAACAGTGTAATGATACATGGCAAATTACCGAGGTAATGGCAGTAGGATAAATCACCTCCAGCCAGTGCTGGTTAGCCAAGGGAGGGGTATGCTATGTATTAACTGGAACCAATTCCCCAATGACAAAATCAAAGGAAAAACAGACTTGAGAATTTTTTTTTTTAACCCAATATGATGATTAGTGGTCATTAGTGAAGATGATTTATTTTTCCTTATGGACAGGCTAGTGAGTGACTTTAGAAAAGCAAATGTGAATGTGTAACTTTTTACAAAAATTGCTGGAAGGGATTAGAGATTTCACAGCAGAGTTTTCACCTTCAAGACAGAAATTCTCTCTGTATTCTGCAGATAAGGCAAAACAACATGATGGAAAATATTCAGGAAGTTTTTAACATCCAGTACTGTGAACTAGACATGGTGACTTGACATTATCACTTTCATGGGAGAGAAAGGAAAGAAACAGCAACTAATGCCAAACTTCCTAAATATTTTACTGGTGTGACGTGAAGATGAAGGTCAAAGTGCTGTCAACTCAGTAGGAATTGAAGGTGCTGAATGTGTTATAGGATCCTGGCAAAAGAAAGTGCTGTGATTAGTCTTAGCCAGAGGACAAACCAGAAAGTCAATTAAAGAGTCACAGAAAAGTATAATATTTTTTCATACCTCCACCTAGAAATGTGTGACTTCTAAATCACATCTGATGCTCACAGTTACCTGTGGGAAATGTGAATGTAGTTTAGGCTGATGCCAATTACAATAATAATAATTTGAATAGTCTTAGAATGTTACAAGATATTTTTCTGACATTAATGAATCATGTGCTAGTGAATTGAGCAGTTAAAGGAAGGTGTTAATGGAACAGAAGTACATTGACAAGCATTAAGCACATCCTGTGTTAGGCAGTGATGTATAAGTCCATGGTGGTATTTTTGGAACTTCCTTTGTGGAGCATTGTTGAGTGTTAGAATTATCACCTCTTTATGAAATTATGGGGGGGGGAGGAGGAGTAAATGACTTAGCCATCTCTATTGCAGAGTTCAGATTGTAACTCCACTTTTCCGGTCTGGGCATGTGGAGGCAAGACAGAGAAGCTCCCATCTTCTTTTATTGATCATATTGCTGTTTTTATGCTGTTGTGGCTTTAATGTATGTAAGTGCATCTATGCAGGTTTTTTTCAAATATTTCAGTTTGGATAATTATGATGACTCACAAACTTACTTGCATGTAGGATGCCAAGTGAAGTTACAATGATTGTTATTCAACATTCAAAGCCCTTTGACTTAGAACCAATATTTTTATTTTCTCAAATGAGCTTGTTTTCCTACTGTGACCTGCCCATCTCTGGCTTTCCTTTAATGTTTCTGACAAAAAATAAAAAAAAAAAATCCAAGACTCTTGCTCTTCTAATGCTGTGATTTGCACGTCTGACTAAACTTTTTTTCCCAGCAACCTGAAAGCAATGTTGTAAGAGAAGCAGACCTGATTCATAATCTACCATAAAGTATGGCCAAATGATACCTGAGCTCTAAAGATGAGTGGAGGTTGAATGACAGATTAGACTGAAGCAGTTATGCAGGATTCATGCTAGCAGCAGAACAACAGTTAGTTGTACAAACAACCTGAACTAGTGTTTGATCAAAGGAGCCTTTACCGTTTCAGTAGCTTTTCACATGAGTAATCCAGTGATGAATCCTAATCTTCACATGATTTTCAATATTGAGATTACAGACAGACTAAAGTGTCTGGAAATTCTGTTAAACTTACTCTTGTGTCAGTGAATCCCATAGGCTAGTTATATTAATGAAACAAGTTGAAATGCATATTGGTGTTCATAGTAAAGAGTAATGATTTCTTGTTGGCTAAATACTGTCCAAATGCTGCAGAGGGTTAGGCAGATTTTTGTTAACTGTGCGGCTAGAATAAAAAGAATAATAATAGCAACTGAATCTTGTTTCCATCTTAGGTGACAGTTGTATCTGGGACAGATCCCTGATAACTTTGAAAGGTTTTGAGTGCTTCAAGGTCCATTATTTTTGCTGGGATTTCAGTTTGGTCCTGACAGCCAGAGCTGGGTTAAAAATCTGTTCTTTAAACATCTTTACTTTCTTTCTGTGCTGAAAAATAGATCAGCAGGAGGATTTTGGGTTTTCTCTTCTGAAGAGGTTTTCTTTGTGCCTGGATAAGAAACAGTGGCTTCTGCATTTCACAGACTTTGTGTTGCTGAACTAATTGTCTTACAAAGGTGGTCTTTCTCTCTCACAAGGGATAATCAGGGATGCTATTTCTTTCCCTAGGAATTTGTTATCTCATGGCCCTACTTCTAGTTCCAGCCAACTCTCATTTATCTGAGAATGACTTCTGTAGCCTTCTGACTGGCTTTTCTCCTCTGTCCCCCTTTGAATATGCTCTTTTTGCAGAACTACCAGAAAGATAATGACTTTCTGGATAACGCTTCTGACTTTGGTTTAGTCATTGGTGGGATCAAAGGCCCCCTCAACATCATTCTTTTCTTTAATAAATGATTTTCTTGTCAGAGTCTGAGTGAAGGAACCACCCAAATACTTGTATAAAAAAGAAAATGCAATTATTTTCAATGGAATCAGCAGATCAGAGGTATAAATGTCTATTTCGTCATTTGACTTTACTTCAAGTTATGCCAGAAAGAAGGCAGTCACTCTCTAAAACCAAGAAGGCAGTCAAATGCGTAAATTTGCCATTTAAAATTTTGCCATTTAAATTTTAATTATTTTTATTTTATTTGGAGCCTTACACCATTCTTGCTAAGAGCATAGAGACTGACTCAAGTATAAAAATAAAGGTCATATTTTCATGGTGGTAAAAGTGTAATATGTTTAATATGGCTGATCAAAAAGGTTGAAGGTACGCTCCCAACAACAAGTGGATCAACTTCTGTTTGTAGTGCTAGGCTGCCTCTGCCAAAGTTTGCAACAGGAACCAAATGTCCATTGTTTGATAATGTTAACTTTTTGAGGACGCCTCATCAACCACAGTTTAAGTTTTTCCTTGCATGTAACTGGAAACAAGAATGTTCTTTCTTTGCATCCTACTTTGATGCTTTCACTGACTCCATTTTTCTTTAGTTAATGAGAATACATTTTCTGCTGTTATAAAGATTTTCATGTAAACTAAGAAAGCAGATGGAGCTTTCAAACCAATCTGGATTATTTAATCAGAAGAATGCCTAGGATACAATCAGAAGGCTCCCAATATAACCATTAATTCATTGATAACCTTCCAAATTTTGCAAAAAATGTTACCTTCAATAATTCATGGGGGAAAAAAAGGAAAAGTGGAAGGCTCTTGTTGAAAATATAAAGTAGAATATATTATGTTGCACTTTGGGATTCTTAACAAACTGGAAGTTTCCCCTTAAATAGGACGTTTATTGCAATTTTATTTGTTTGCATGATACTGATACTACAGTCTCGATGAAAAAGAAGCAAAGTAAATTTGCAAGTCATTTAAACTGAAAGAAAATCATGGCCTAAAAATTGTGGGTCTCAAAAATACATGGCACTGACATATATTTGCATGTCAGTCACTTTTTAGAATTGGTGTTCAGTAGAGTTGTCCATGAAGCACTTAAAAGGTTTGATAATTGATTATTGTTAGACCCAAAACTAACAAAACAAAAATACAAAGTAGTTCTTGCCAACTGAGTTATTGGCAGAAAGCCAAAATGTTAAACTCTAATAAATATCTCAAATAAAACTTGACATACAACTATGAAACATATAGAGAGGTATGTTTTACTAATACTGTACTGGAATAACAGAGGGCAAAGTTCTGCTCTTCATTAAAGGGGATTCAATTTCCTGACAGCTCTAATGTGAAAGGAAAATTTGCCCTCCATCTTCTTAAGCCACCCTGTCTCTATTATTGATAAGCTACTGGTTGTCTTGGTTCATTGTACCAGTTCAGACTTTAGGCTTGAGCTGGAAAAAGGGAAGCTTTCCCAAGAATCAGATAGTGTAGTGGGTCAGTGCTGTTTAGTTGATCCATATTTGCTAGCATTAGAAAATATGATGGATTGCACTGAAATGAAACCATCAGGTTCTTAAACTGAATGGTTCCTTTTTTTGCGTTCAAGAAAAAGTTTAAACCACTGGATAAAATTATGTGCCAATTATGTATAAACTTCTTTACCACTAGAATAAAGGAAGCCATAATTCTGTAGACTTACATTTTATTGAGTTCATCTGTTTTCATTTATAAATAGAATGTTAGAGAAGAAGAAATCTATACTGGTGGACAGTGATATAATGCAGCTTCTGTACACTTGCATTGAAATCAACCAGAACCCTCAGTTTCTTTCTTTGACAGGTTAAAAGAAGACTCAGAAAAGGCAAAACTACTTTAAGAATGTCAGTCTTGAACATTGTAGGTGTTAATGTCAGTCTTGAATATTATAGTTAGTAAATTGGCATATTCAAGTTCCTCCTTGGACAGAGGAAATTTCGAAGGCAGAAAATTCTTTTAACAATTTTTCAAATAATAATTTAGACCAAGCCTATAAAACTCCATATTTATGACATAATTCAGCAAAAAAAAAAAAAGCAAAACAAAATGAAACAAAACAACAACAACAAAAAAAACCAAAAACAACTTTTAATTGCCTCAGGAACTTCTAAGCATCTAATTTCACCATTCAGAATGTTTAAGCTTGTCCTTGTGTGCAGAGCCTTTCAAAATTAAATAAAATGTAAATCTAAAAACTAGAGACAGATGAGGCATTCATTGTACAGAAAAAAGCTGGAACAATAAACCAAAAGATCCAAAAAGTACCATGGTTAAAATTCTGCTGTTGGATTTCACTTGGACATTCACTGGCTGGAAAAGGGGAATATTTTTTTATTTAAGATAGTTACATTTGAGAATGATATATATACTGTTAAATCTCTCTTCTATTTGCTACTCAACAGTTATCTTACATTACATTGAAATCTTAACATTAATCACTGGAATAAATCATAATTAGGGTAGCAGCTGTTACAAACAGGAATGAAGTATTTAGTACACCTGTCACTAATGAAGAATTAATTTCTGTAAAGTATATTAATCTGAGTATGAACATCTAGCTTGCTAATTGAATTTATAGTATATCGAGTACAGGATGAATATATTCTAAAGTACCCCCTTAGATCCCTGTAGGAGTAATTAGGACTGCAGGGACAGCGTTGTAGTGTTTTCATAGCATCATTAAAATGAAATGATTAGTTAAGTAGTCTTGTAGCAGAGCCACACAAGAGGGGTAGTGTAGTGTTAGTTAAGAAAGGAAGTTTTTCTACTTGAAAGAATTAGGAAATCTATGATCAGTGTTGATTTTATGCATGTGTATAAATATATTAATTTCAAGGAATCTGAAGAAATATTGTATTATACTAAAAATGAAAAGTAAATAGCATTCATTTTAAAATTATATATATATATATGCTCCACCCTGCCCAATTCCTGAAATGTCCTCCTTGATAGGTCCAGATTTCAGTGAATTGCACACAGTATTTGGCTAATAGCGAAGACCAGCTGCAATATTTTCAAATTTTTATTGTGATAGTGTCTGAACTTCAGTGAACATCTCTGAAAACAGAAAGTATTTTCCTGAATTGGGCCTTTCAGTTGTCTGTGGTAATTTCAGTATGAAATATGTGCATCAGCTTGTTATCAAGTGCTATATTATGTAGCTATGTGGTGCCGAGTGAACGGTAGGTGCCCAGTTTTATTATTGTGAATTTAGGATATAAATGTATTTCTCTTGATTTTGCCCAATAGTTATGATCTCAGAAAATGCATAAATTCGTCAACAATGTTATCTTTGACTCCAGTCAAAAAGTTAAATTCTGAAACTATCACTGTAGTTTTTTATTCTGACACCATTATTATGTTGCACTCTAAGACTCTGTTCGGAGTAAGAGGTGGCAAAACTTCACTGGAATCAACTGGGGAAGTGGGGGGGAAATGCTGTCTCCAGCCAAAATACAGATGTATTTTACCACTTAATGTTAAGTCACAGCAAAGCATGTGTGGGCTGAAGAGTCCAGGCATACAAGTGAATGTGATTTTAGTGCAGGAAGCTTCACTCTAGTATTGGTAGCACCAGCAGTGGCAATGGGCTGGCACAAACTAGCAGTCCCCATGAGTACTGAGAAGCCTTGGCAGGCCTGTAGCTGTTCGTTGTTGCCACATCTTTATTATTACTGCCACTCAGTTACCTTCACAGAGATGCCCTTCAAACCTCATGGTAAGCCTTCCCTGTCTCTGTATATGAAAAAGGAAGAAAGATTTAACAAACTGAGCCTGTGGACGATGGTGGGACACAAAATTGTGTAAATGTGGCGTCAGAAGAAAGCAAAGTGTAAGCTAAGATTGAGCTCAATCCTCAATGAAAGGCAAATAACCTTGTTAATGAAAAGCTGTTTCAAAGAAATATGCGAGTTTTTCATCATTTTCTCTTCGCAGTAGAGATACCCTAAAGACGAAATTTTGGCTTCCCACTCAGGCCAAAAAGTAGTAATGCTACTCAGGCGAGACTCCCAAAAGATGTGTCCAATAAAAATGTATTACTTTCTTGGATTGCCTTCCACTGACTTAACAGAGATTTAGACGACCTAAAATACATGAGCAGTATAGTTCTGTTTGCTTCTCTGTAGTGTTCAAAATCATTCTTCTAATAGCTGTCATAAATTACATATACCTGTTCAGTGCCCAAATGACTGTCTAACAGCAAGAGTCTATTCAGAGCTAGGGCTACTCCAGTTATTTCTCCTTTTTCCTTACCTTGTGACCAGCAGATGGGATGTAAAGAAATATAGGAATCATTATCCATGCCCTTGAACACCTGAGAGCTCCTTTACAAAGGTGAGCCATCTCTTTACTACAGAAAATAATTTTTCATGATTGTTTTTCAACACTGGAGTACCAAAGAACAACTTTTTAAAAGGTCAGAATGATTGCCTATATTTCACTGCCATGGGAAATCCATCAGGCAATAATTTAACCTGTATGCCTTTACGCATACATGTGCAAGTCTCATATTGTATTACAAATCTGTCATCCACTTTGTATTTCCCCAAACAGTCTTTTTGACTCATAAACTGTGTTTTCTTTAAAACTGTGGCCTGTGTAATTCTCTGTGGAGACACAGGAGAGGAAAAGGATTACAGTGAATTGTTTCCAGAGTGCTTGTGAATATAGGGATGCTTAAGAAAGTGAGAGTGAATTTTTTTAACATTGAGATCTAAAGTGTGTAAGCCAAAATCAGACGGATGTCATTGTGGAGGGTCTCCTGGAATTAAGATGGTCATAGAGTGTGCCACCAGGGTTCTAAAAATACTCCCCTCATGAAGTTTAGGAAATGTTATTTAATGTATTTATCTTCCCACCTTTTATGCTGAATCACTCTAAGTTTCCTGGATAAACCCAGCTGTGTACAGCTAATCCAATCGATGGATCATTGCTCCACTTCTGTGCCAGTTGTGTGAGGTTTACTTGAGGCTTAATTTCATCATGCAGACAGAATAGTGAGATTTTCTTTCTTTTATTTGAATGGAAGACAACAACAACAACCATTTACTCAAAAAATGAAAGTGGCATATGAAGACAGTTATGCCATTCCTATAGCCACTCTGTTAAAAATACATGGTACTCTGTAGCACGTAGGTAGATTTGCTAACTTAGGCATTATTCTCATTGTGCATTGTAAAACTTCTGTGAGAGTCTGATTTCTTACTAAATGAAGTGTCATTCATGAGAAACTATCTTAGGAAACATTCCAGGAAACATAACATGTAAAATGGCACTTTTTTTTCCCCCCAAATAACCTGTGTTGTAAGAAAAAGTGGGTAATCTAATGTTTGTCCACCTTTAAAGGATGCATTATTGATATTTTTTAAGTTTTTACTGTAGTATCCCATTTTGAGTTACCGTAAAAATAGCTCCACAAAAATGTGTATGGTTTTCTGCTTTATATTCTGAAACAGAGTTGGTAAGGCTGGAGAGAAAACACAGAAATAGCAGTTGCTGTTTTAAAAAAATTGGTGTACCATAGCAAATGTACAATAACAAGTTTTAATGATTTTGTCTTGAGGCAGTTATTTCTTTCTTTGTGATAACTTTCTTATTCCTAATTTAGGGTAGCCAAAATTCTATGGAAGTACAAACTCCTGAATAGAAAAATTGAAAGTAAACAATAGATATTAGAAGACTGTATCTTTTTTCTTTTTTTTTTTTTCCTCTTCATCTCATGCTTATTCCTCTGTTTTTTAAACACCATTTCTAAAATCTTACAATAAAGTTAATATCCAAATCAGTTTATCAAACCCTGTTTTTGTTTGCAAATTTGATTTGGATAATCCAGAGGAAATGTGGCATCAACAGACAGCGTTATTGCTCTAAAAGTGAGCACTATGTTGCTTCAGAATTTGCAGCTTACTCTGTCTTTGTGCACGTAATGAAAAGTGAGTAACAGACTACAGAACTATGTAATTTTACACTGCCCAGACAACATGATCTTATCAGCATGTGATTATCCATACTGTCAAGATTGTGGATAGTAGCTGTATTTTCCTGCGAAAGACTGGAAGGGACACTGTATTCACAAAAGCATCTTTGGTATTTTCAAAATGGCTGACGTAAATTTCAAATAAACTATTTAATTCACATTCTGCTTAATAATATTGATGATTTCTGTTGTTGCCATTCTCAGACAACATTAATTTTCGAGAAAGAAAATTGATTACATGACCTGCACAGAGATCAGAAAAGGTGTTTCTAGTGTTGTCATCACCAAAGATTGAATAAAGATGGGTACATCTAGTCACTTTGAGTTTTCCTCATGTTACTTGAAAAGTGAGAATATATTATAAAATTTATTTAGGATATACATAGTTTGCAGATTCTTAAAGAGCTTTTTGTCATTTTAAGGCTTAATATAAACTCATCTGAATCTGCAGAAATTTTTCCTATTATTACTAATGTAGTTGTTACCAAAGATGAATCCATTTGAAAAGAATCCTTTTCTTGTTCTGAGGCAGTCTTTATTACACAAAGGGAGAATGCCAGTACCCTTCCCTATGTGCTGCAATAGCTCAAGTTATTAGTATTCACTGCATGCATTATGTTTCTGTTAAATATTTCTCCCGTGTCGTTTACATTTGGTTTTAGTGTCCCTCTCCACTTTGTGTGTGTAATGTTCATTCTTGTCTAAGTACAGGAAGAACCAATTATTGTTATAGTATTTCAGTTAGGTGACATTGTATATCAAGTTATATTAAGCATTTAGGAAATACCACAGATAGATGGTTGACGGCTTGCCTGCTCTGGCTTTTCATTCTTCCAGATTATAGACAACCTGGCTACCTTTACTTATTCCTGTGATCTTTGGGAAAGCTTGTATCTTTAGTCTAGATATGGCTATGCTCTTCAAAGATCCTCTTCAGACAGGGCAAAGAGGATCTGTTTAATGCAGATTTTTAAGGTGGCTGTGCCTTCATGTTCTCTCAAATAATAAAATAATACTGTTCTTGCTTATATAAGGACTTAGCCAGAGATGTTTGTGGCTTCATTAGGACTAGTGCTTTTTAAACTGTTTTGATTTGCAAACGACTATACTTTTTCCAGAAGAGCTGCAGAACTGTAATAAAAAAATTGATTTTTTTCTAAGCCTTTGGAGTAGACATCTGATTACAAGTTTAAGACACTTATTTTCAAATGTTATTAATTGTCCTTCTGAAAATGACAATTAATAGAATTGTCATTATACTCTTCATCTGTAAATCTCACACTTTTCATGTTTTTTTTTTTTCCTTCTTGTTCTTCCTGATCGTTATGTTCTGTCATTTCAATTTGGTATTTATAAAATCTCTTCCTTATGGCATCATCTACATCAGTAAAACTGTTATTCAACCTGGTTGTTCACTACCTTGACTGTTAACGATCTTCTCTTCATCATGACTTCCTCTCCAGCATCTCTCCTGATTACAAATTATACCCATATCTTTTTCTAAGATAATTTTTTCTTCTGTGACTCTGACCATCTTTATTCTTCTGTCTCTCACCATGTCATATTCATCCTCTTGGTCCTCATCTGTCAAGAGTTCCATTGCTTTGCTTCTGTCTTTAAGGCTGCTGTCACTTTCTGATGGGAAGGAAGAGGGGAGTGTTTTTATACAGGGATCACAAGTTTTGGCTGTAGGTTTTGACTGGGTTGTCTCATTTGTGGCATGAAGGAGGGATGGGTCCTCTATCTTGCATGTATGGAATCAAAGATGCTTTCCAACCCCACACTGGCTGAGGATATTTTATTTCTCTGAAAAATCTCAGAGGAATGAGAGCATCCTATCTGTCTATGCCAGATACAGAGTTATCTTGGTCAATATGTGACCAGCCATACTTATGCAGTCCACGGGCTCTAGTAAATTAGCATCTCTGGCTGTTGTATCAAAAGAGTTCTGAAACTCTTGACATTTTCCCCTTTGATCAGCCAAGATTTCTGGCCTGAAGGATTAGCTAGACTAGTTGCTTTCGGTCAGCATGTCACCTTTTAAGACGCAAAACCAACTGTCTTCATTCAAAGATTTATCACATACAATAAAATGGTTTTGCTGTATTAAGAACTTCATTTGAGTGGATATCTAGCTCATGATATCAAGGACTGTTATTCACAATCCAATTTAGAAAATAAGAAACTATGCTGCAATAAACAGTGCTTTGTTCATATGAAGTTTTAAGCTTATTATATTTTTATGAATATATGTTCTCTAGAGTCTATATGGATAACCCTTTTTTAACCTCTAAATATAGTACAACGGTAACACAGAGCGTTTCATCCAGGGTACAAGTAATCTAGCAACAAAAATGCCTGTGTTACAAGCTTTGAGTTCAAATGTTCAAGGGTAGAATTGGCTGTAATGGTATATCTGTGAAAAAAATAAGCCTGTGGTGAAGTTGGAACCCCAGTGCCAAAGCACAACATATAATTGGGCCTAATTTTTTCCATATGTATCAACAAAAACAGTCTTTGCTTCCACGAGAGATGAAAGCTTCCCTTTCTGTCATATTTTTATTTTGTATATAATTCCTAGCTCTTTATAATTTCATAGGCTTTTTAAAAAAACATGCCTAGATTTAGGGAGAGATGAGCTGTCACCCTGGATTCAAGTTTATATTTCTAATAGAAAAGCCTTTTTTGGTGGGGAAGGGAAAACACGATTATTTCCCCTCCCCTGCCAAAAGGGCTACTATGTTAAAATCCTTGTACAGTGCCTGTGAACTATCCAAGTTGGCGTGGAACAATCCATTTGTGAATTGATTTAAATACCTCATTTAAAATAAATAATCTAGTGGAATTAGTATCATAAATCTTCATAGAATAAGCTTACTATTTATACAAGATCGAAGAAGTGTTAAATACATTTCTGTTCTGTCGACAGTGTGGTGTTGTTTTTCCCTTCTTTCAGTTTTATGCTAAGTCCCAAATAGAAGATGCATATTTTCTTATGCATTTTTCTGTCGTTTAATGTGGTATCTTTTCAAATACTCTCTTTCTTCCTCCTATCTGTAAGTTCAGCTAACATGTATCTGAATTCTGTAAAGGCTGATTGTATAAATTATATTTCACCAATATATTAGATTATACTATTATTAGGTTATGTAGCTCTTACAGAAGGTTAAATGTTTACACTTCTAGTGAAGGCTTATGGAAAGCTTTGCTATCTGTCCATGACTCTTATGTGTGTACTCACAGATGCACACACAGACACAAAGACATTTGTGTACCTTCTCATGTGGTGTAGAACCAATCAAATTGCCAAGCAGAGTATCCCAAACCTCTTGCAGGTGACACAGATGCAGTGGCTGCTAGATCTAAGTGCTTTTCCACATATGTAGGTATTCCTTTTGCCACACCAGTCTTTTCTCCCTGTTGGTGTAGGGGCAGCCCCTAAGACACCAAGTGTTTGACCGCGTGCAGGAGAAGGCAGTTAGTTAGGGCTCTGTATGCTGCTTAAACAGTCTTTTTGTGTGTGTTCTGAGGAAAAAAAACAAAACAAAACAGTAGACTTCATGGAAATGTCTCACAGGATGCCAGCTGTACCTCCTTGGTTTACTAGTTCACCTCACTTCAACTCTAGTAACATCTAGAATTTGTTTTGTAATTTATCCCTTTCCTGACTGATTCTATGGAAGTGAAGGCATTTTTTTCCTGGCCTTACATCTATACAGAATTTCAAACATTTTGCTCTAGACATGGTTATTTTGCTAGGGCCAGAGTTGAAAATTGCTCTAGCAATGGAAGCAGTTGTCATTCAAGTGACTTTTGAGTTCCCCATATTAACAGCTGTGCAGAACTTACATGGATTTGGTTGTAAGCTAAAGCCACCTTGGAATTTATTCCTCATGGGCTGTTACATGTCCTAGGAAGAGAATGTGCATAGTGCGGTGCACCTTGCCCAAATCACATGACCCAATTATATTCTAGTTTTCTGTTTGTTGGGGGGGAAAAAAAAAAGGCAAAAAAAAAAAAAAAAAAAGCGGGGACTCAAGTAAGAGGAAGAAGCATTCTTCCTTTTCCAATGCAGCTCAAAAACATCTAGCTAAAATCAAGGGAGGCATGTCCTGATCATGGTAACCTGTCTATAGATTCCCACTGATATATTCTTGTAATAGCGGTCTTGCACATTTTTGCTTCTGTTAAGAGACTCCAAGAAGCAGCAGCCAGCTCAGTAGAATGAAACAAAGAAAGCTTCCTGCCATGTTCTTATTGCAGATCAGCCAGAGAAACATTCCCCTGGATCCTAGGTGACCCCAAATCCCAGGACCTTCCTGCAGCAACAGAATCCTTCTGTAGGTCAGCCACCTTAGACACAGGAGCTGCTAGTTATGTTGTTCACAGCCCGGGGGGCTGGTTCCTCCTACCTTTTACTTCATCTGTTCCCCGTATGTGCCATGCAGACCTCTAAAATCCCCAATACTGCTACTTCCACCTCCAAGCATTAGGATATCAGAAGCAAGGAATCTGGGCCATATGCTTTCTTCAGATGCAGATCAAACATGCTACCTACCTGCTTATAGGACCTTTTTCTAGAACTCCTTGCTAGTCCAGGACCCCTTCTGACAACTAACAGCTGTATTCCTCCCACTTTCATATGTCTAATGAAATGTACTGCAAGCTAAATATATCTCTTCCATCACTTCCTGTATTGACAGCTGCTGGTTTTATTTGTCTTCATTAATGACCATCTCCTGCCTGAATCACCTACATTTGTCCTCTCCATTGCTTTCACACTGTCCTTTCAGACTTTCAGCTCTACTTGTGCTTTTTCTGCAGCATTTCCTCTCTACGCTCTCTCTCTCTTGTCTTCCTGTTTTGGCAGTGTGTTTTTATTCCAGCCTCTGACCCTCCTCTTCATAAACTCCATCATTTTGGACTCCTTTTACCTTTTCAAAAAGGATGTCTAAAGCCAAAATTTTAGGAATGTAATTCTGGCCCCACTCAAGTCAACTGGCTGAAGACTTTTCCCTCTATCTCTTTGCATAGTTTTTTTTTTTTTTTTTTTTCCCCATGCCATTGGGCACTATTTGCATATATAAACATTGCATGTGAATCTGTCTCATTAAAGAAAAATAAGCTGAACTTACTCCAGTCTCTGTGTAGTCAGATGATTGATATATGACCAGTATAGACTAACAAAAAGAACATTCTCCAATGTGCATATTGCTTTGATTACTGAGGTTTTTAGAATGTCCAAATGCTGTACAAAATGAATAACAAACATCAGATGTCTGAAAAGTTAACTCAATAGAAGTCAAGGAAATAATGCTTAGTAGCAACTTGTTACAAAGAGTTCATATTTTTCTATTAATGGAAAATGACACAAAGATGCCCTTAGGCCAGCTCAGTATTTGCATTAGTAAGTGACCAAAACTGTGTGTCAGGGTACTCACACACATACTAATCACTTGCATTTGTAACTGCTTCCTCTGTCTTTCTGGCAAAATATCAGCATTAGGAAATTGTGACTAATGGTAAGAAGAAAGAACATTGAAACACTTATCTTAATAGGCACTATATCAGCACAATCTTTATAGGTGCCAAAAAAAAAAAAAATACAGTTTGATTAACCTAAATAAAATAGAGTGTGAATGAAGCAGGCAGTTCCTTTGAAATGTAAGTGAAAGTAACAAACAAACAAACAAAAAAACAAACACCAAAGCTCCCACAGAATTTACTTTTATTTCTTATTATTTTTTATTGCATTTGTTAGGAACATGAACAGTGTATGTACTCATTCCTTCAACACAGGATCAGTTTTGTGCACGTACAGGCATGCAAAAAAAGGAAAGTCTACAGTGTTCATCTGTTTTGATTTTTGGATATTTTTACTCCTTTTAAAATCTAATATTTCTGGATAAAATTTACATCCTTTGTTCCCTTGTTTAAAAATAATGGATAAGGGGGGTGGTTTGTTTTTGTTTTGAATAATTAGTTATGGCGTCTGATTGTATAAGAATTGCTCTATTGTTTGGACAGTATGACAGTCTCTTGTGTTTTAAGGATTTTTTTTTTTTCAGGCAAATGGCTTTTGAGAATGGCAGCATTTCAAGATTATGAAACTGCTGCTGATGGTAATGGTTCTGAGATAATTAAACTGTCCACAGTCTCTCTCTCTCTTTCTCTCTCTGTTTTTTTTTGTGTGTGAAACTGAGACAAGGGTAGTTGTGATTTCATCAAAGGCTTTGTTTGAGCTCTGGCAGCTGGCAATGCAGAGCCCTCTGCTAGCAGACTGAGTACCATCCTGAAAAGTTTTCACTATGCATTTCCTTCATCAGTTGCATATTCATCACATTTCATCTTCGCCCATCTTGTAACAAGACTAGTCGTCTTCTTGGTGTTTTTTGTTGACAGGATGGCCAATTTGTTCTCTTAGTAGTAATGCATTAAAATTGGCTTTTGGAGGCTTAACCAACTGTTAAAAGGTATGAAAGGTCCCAAAGATAGGGACCACATTCTCCTTGGGAGCTTCTTTCTTTGCATGACCATTTGTGTAAGAAAGTGTGGTAAACCAAATGTACCCCTATACTGAAAAGAAGTCCTAAAATTGTGAAATATATTTTGTCCCTGCATTGAAAATGAAGAAGGTTACTTTTCTTATTTTAAAGAAATGCACGACGTGTTCTCTGATCAGGCCTGCAAATGTGTATATGCAATTGTGTAATTCTTGTTAATTCTTTAGGACTGATAAAAAGTTTAGTTAAGGGTAAACACAGGTTTTCATGGATGAAGCAAAGCTGAGGGGCTTCAGGATGCTTTTGTGTGTATGATTTTGCCATGTAGGTAATAGATAATTTACTGTTTCCTAGAGAAGTGTTGCTGTAAACTGAGTCTGATTCATGGAAGTAGAGCTATAGCATGGTGCATAAACTGTTCAAATCAGTGGTGACATACTGCTGTTGAGACAGTACACCTATTTACTGCTTAGCTGGCACTCTTGCTCACATTAATAGCATTGGATTTTTGGATACTCAGAACCACGTTGGATCAGGTCCTTCTCCTGAGAATATTGGTGAGCTTCTGTTCTGTCCCCTTTTATATGTTTTTTTCATTCAACATTCTCTATTAACACAGCCTAATTAGATCAGAATATAAGATGGAGAGCCAATAGACAGAAGGTGAAATCCAATTTAAAACTTATGCTGTGATTTTTCTAAAACACTTGATAATGGAGGTAAATGCTACACTATGACAGCTCTCTGTGACACTAATGTAATAGTCAGTAGTTGTATGGTCTCTGCTGATTTGTGGGGATGGGATTCTGTTTCCTGCACGTTAATGCCAGTGGGTACGACACAATTACTGCCCATTATTGGGTTTGGAGAGAGGTGGCCCTTTTTTCCTGGTGGAAAAAACGAACTGAATCTGCTGAGAGTTAATTCACAGGGGAAGACTGGCAATTCAGAGATATGTTAATGACAGACATGATCACAAATGGAAAGTAAAGTGAAGAAAAAGTTAAAAGTCGGATAGCATTTGTACTATGAGAAAAGTTTTTTTGAGGAATTTGTGTGAAAGGTAAAACAGTTAAGGAAGATGAAGGGGATTAGTGCACAGAGAACAGTGTGGTTCAGAGTTTGGGTGACTGTGGAATGTGGGAGTCAGTAAACACTCCATAGATATTAATAGGTGAATTGAAAGATATTAAAAACTAAGAAATTGAGAAAGAAAATCAGAAGTCAGCAAATACTGTCAAACAATGAGCAAGACAAATGGTCTTTAAGGCTGTTTGAGATAAAGGTGTAAAGTGTGAGTACAGCACTAGATGAGTAGTAAGTATTTCTGGGTTAATTCTCACAATTCAGTAGCTGTGACTCTTACAGAATTCATTTAGTGTGGAGTTATATGAGACAACTGTGCTGGTTTAAGGGGTCACTCCTTGCTGGAAAGAGGAGATATTTCTCCTTTTCTTCTCTTGCTCCAGCTTCCCAGCTCTGGAACCCTTGCCTTGCCTATGGGCTAGCACTTTGTTAAGTTGACTCAATTCACTAAAACACCGGAAAAATATATATGTACATTTTTTGCTGGTTTAGCTTTCTGTGTGGTTATGTGTTGATTCAGTTGTGCAGTCAGATGAGCCTTAGCACCAGCACAAGGAACAAGAAGCTGGAATAACAGACAGGAGATAAGACAGAAGTAAAGGGGGTGAGCAAAACTTGAGACCATTGTGTATTAGTGACTCCTTAGAGCAGCTGTCTTACCTATCTCTAAGCTATGACTGCAGTTTTACAATGATCAAAATAATTTTGAAGTTGAAGGTAATGTTAAAAGGAGCAGGGGCTGTGCTTTCACCCTGACCATTCTTTTTCCCTGCCTTGTGGTGACACCACCAGTGAGTGCCTGTGTGGTGGCATGATCAGCTGAACTAAGGGACAGTTCCAGCTGAAAAGCAACCCAACAAAAGAGAAGAGGTTTATTTTCGCCTGGATCCGTTCCCTGATTTGGCAAGTGGCATGGCTATGTGAGCCCTGTTCACAGTGACACATGATAAGGGAGGAGAAGGCAGGGTGCACTTTCCTTGTGAGCAGCAACCCATACACAGATCAGATTCAGACAAGGGTGAAGCCATGCCTGTTGGCTTTCTGGTCCCCACTGCCTCAGATTCTGGTTCTGTAACATGGATATAGTCCTGCCCAGAGGGAAGAAAGTTGTAAATAAAGAGGGAGTTCATGGGGATATGGTAAAATTTAACCTAAAGTGTTAAGTTCTTTAAGCTTTTTGGATGAAAGGCGTCGTATAAATACTGTTTGTATTAAAGTGCAAAAAAACACTGTTTAAAATTTCAGGAATAGCTGTGGGAAATAATTTTAGGTCTGTGTAAGGAATGAATGTTATTTTAAAAGTGGGAAAATACAGGAAGAAAAGTTACAGCAGAGCAAAGGACAGTTAGAATAATGCAGTAATTCAAGGGTTTCAGTTACACAAAATAACCAGGTCTGTGTTCTTTAGGAAAGAAGGGGATCCTGCTGAGGTAAGAGGGATTCCACTCGATATGTGTGTAATTTTTAAGGGAATTGAAAGAATAGGTCTTTAAAGGCTTTTTGAACCTTTCTAGGGCAGAAAACAAGGAGTTATGAGCAAGATCTGAGAAGTGCCATGTATGAAAAGAATTGAGGAGGAATTGCTTCTTTGCAAAGATGGTTCTTGATAGGAAACAGCTTCCCAAGTGAAGACAACAGAGAAGCAAGTGTTATAAATAGTGTTTGGATAGATATTTGAAAGAAAATGTGTAATGAGCAGGAGTGGACTTAAATGAGGGGAATATCCTAGATGAGATTTTGACTTGTGTGAATGAATGGAAATCTCTGTACAGATGGTTGTCAGTCCACAATGGTAGGCAACACAGGAAAGGAAAACGTGCTGGACTCTGGTAGAGCCAGTTTACCATGGAAGTTCTGGCAGTAGTTTTTTGATGTATGTGTTCTAGTACAGTCACCAGAATACACCTTTACAGTTGCATTTAAGTGGAACATATTGTATTTTGATAAGTCACTAGGCTGGTGTGTGTTTATTTGCTTGCTGAATTGCAGTTTCATATTTGGGCAACATTTGATGCATTATATTTTCTGGCTTCATGCAAGGTATTATTTTGGTTGATGTTATTGTGTTCTGTCAGAAGAACACATATATTAAGTCAAACCAAGCATATATTTTCCTGCACAGATGGCAATTACAATGAACATATATAGGGCAGAGATTGGGATTTCCTTCCTTTCGACCAGGGAACAGCCTTCTCTGTTCATGTATAGTTAGCTTATAACATGGAAGTAGTCATAAGCAGTCATGCATACTTGAGATTAAAAATGCTTTCTCACAGTAGTGTTATGCAACCTGTAACTAAATGCCAACCCCCCTAAGTATGCCAAATCAATAAAAATTCCTCTTGGTCTGCACTGAGTAGAGTGATACTGAAGCGAAGAGGCCATACCATTTCATGTACTCGCATCCCTTGGTGCTCTCTGGCAGGTGACAGGGTTGCAGATTTCCTCCCCTCAGTTCCAAACTGTAAAGGAAATAAATAGCGAGGTGCAAATCTCAAAAGAGTTAAAGTGTCATTCCTGCAGTTTTTGTGTTTGAGGATATTTATTCATATTGTTTTGATCTGGAAGCTAAGCTGGGAATTTCATGAGAACTAGCATTTTCATGGGATTTCTGGGATTTAATTACCTTCTGTTTGATATGTTTTGCATGTTGTAACATGATTTTAATAATGCTCTGTGTTTACACTTTTTAGAAATGAATTTCTTATATAATCTTCAGTTACATGTCATGCAAAGAGCTGCCCTCTGTTTGCATGGGAATAGTGTACTTTGATTGTAATCTTTTGAATTTATTTATTTATTTTTTTTAAAGAAAGAATATTCTCTGAAGTGTCCTAGTTTGCATGTACAAAAAATTTTATTATTCCAAAGCGAGTCACGGAGACTAAGGAGAAAATCCTGTCTCTCAAGGCTAATATTTCTTCTCCTCCAACAGCTCTTTTTTCTTTTCTCTGTAGAATCAGGATGACGGTACTCACAGCTTGCATTTTCATTTCAGCTTTTTTTTTTTTTT
>VXAA01006131.1:80794-124501 GCA_013399115.1 Anseranas semipalmata
TTTTTTCTGGGAGTGGGGGGAGTTGTTTTTTAATGTATTTAGAGACTGGAGCTAACTCCAATAACAGATGACTGCTCTGCTAATTCTGTAACTGTAGATTCACTGACGGTCCAAGACTTGATTATTTTTTATCTAATAAAGTCATCCATGTATTGGATCACAACTGGATCACAGATGCAAAGATGGCAATGATCTTTGAGAGCAGTGTGGTTTGAAATACTGAGAGCCTTTTTGAGCAGAGGTTAAATTAAGAGGGTGAAAATGAATGAGACATTAGTATGCTTTGTCTCGTGTAGTTATTCAATTGGTTATTCCAATTGAAGGTCAAGTCAGAAGTTGTAAAGATATTAAAATCAAAACAATAATAAAAAATAAGTTAACCGAAGTTGCAAAAACTTTTGCTGTGAGGAAAGATTTATGTAAGTTTTTAGTTTATCCAAATTGCTTCACCTATCCTTAGAAACACTAATAGTATTTTGGATTTCTACAGCACCTTTCATTTGAGAACCTCAAAGCACTTTACAGGCATTAATTTAATTAAGTTTCACAGCACTCCTGTGAGCTAAGTAATGTTTAATAAGGATCACTTCACCCAGTACTGAAACGGAGCCACCCCTGGGGTGGAATGTGGTAAGTATTTAATACTACATAGCAACACTAAACAACAGTTCAGCAGAGATCATGAAGAAAATACTGTATCCCACTGAGACTGCAGGGTGTATCTTGTTAGATGGCATGCCAGTTTGCTTGTTACTTTTCCTTCTTAATTGTAGATGAAATTCCACCACCTTTCTGATGACTGCAAAGGGGCTAGGAACTTGCTTTTAGGTGCTTACAAATGATCTTTGCCTAACCATAACTTAACTCACAGTGCTGTGATGCTCAATTCTATGAGTTATCCCCTCTAATAAGCATAGTCTCTGGTACTTTCATGTCTTCATGGTCGGATACTATTTTAAAGAGTGGAACATACCATCTGCTATGTCATCAGCTTTGGACTGTCGGCAGCTTTTTCCTTGAATGTTTACTGTTCAGGTACCACAATGACCCACCCCAGCTGAGTTTGTAATATCATAGCACAAGGTACTGCTACTCTTTCAAATTATGTCGTGTTGCCAAAAAAACATGGATTGCCTTTTCTGATAGCTCGTTTAGCTTTTAGCTTTTACATTCAAAATTGAGCCTAAAGCATTTAGTGTTTGAATCAACTTTTACCAAAGTCTTAGACCTACTTATTTTTATTTAAAAAAATCTTGTTATTTTTTGAGTGATGTAGAATACAAACATACCTGTTTGCAGCTATTTTGCTTTGAAGAGTAGCAGTTTATGTAATTTTAACTTTGGACGTGCCCAGAATGACTTTTTACCCAGGTTAGAAAACATAACTGAAGTGGAGAGAGGGAAAAGGATTCATGCCAGTGATGCTCAGTGCTTGCTCTGGGAACCTGAGCTGGGACATTCATAGGTCAGCAACACATCAGTTACTGAAAGCAGAAGGAATTTCTTTCACACTGTCTGCAATGATGACATTATCTTGAGATGAAAAGAAATTGCTGCAGTAACTCCTCCTTTCTGTTTCTGTCTTTTCCGTCACATTTTGCGTCCCTTTTGTATATGTTTCTACTAACCCACCAATATGCTGGGTGTACCATTTTAAAAAATCTTTTTTTTTTTTTTTACTTATCCTTTCAAATCATCTTCTCTTTTTTTAACATGACATTGATTTTTTATTATTATTATTTATTTTTATTTGTTTTCAAAGCAAGTAGTATAGAGGGGATATAATGTGAAATGCTGTTCTGTCATAACCAAGGGGCAGGTGGTTTCCATTATAGGCTCAGCTGGAGCTTCCTCCCATGCCAGCAGCTTCCCACAACTAAACTACTCATCTCTGCCCTTTCTGGTGGGGAATGTGCAGAGGAAGTGGAATACAGCTCTGACAGATAAGGGATTACTCAAATGGCTTTTGTCACAGTTTGGGGATTAGGTTCGGTTATGAATCCCATTAATTTTGTGAGTTCTGTTTGTACTTGTGACAGTCATGAACAAGGACATTCTGCTGGCAGGAATTTGACACCTAAGGAATGATGGTGAAGGCACGGTGACTGGAAGGGTGCAAGAAAGTAGTCTCGTGATCTTGGTATCAAATGCCCCTCACCTGGTTGAACAATGGGGCCTTTTGCAAACAGAAGTGTTGTCCATACATATGCTATCTCCTCCCAGGCCTTCTGGGGGAGGGAAGAGAACATGACTGGAAGTCTTTCTGAAACAGAGTCCAACTGGAAATAAAAACTAGTTTTCACCAGCTGTGGCCACTTAACCAAAGAAGGATACATTTCTACTCTAGGTAGGAGAATGGTGGGTAGGCTTGTGAAAACACAAGATCTATTAGAAAATGGTGCAAGGAGATGCTGGTTGTGGTCTATATGGATAATAAAGACAAAGATGGGGGAGGAGGCAGTCCAAGGACAAAGTTTGAACTAAAGACCAGATCTTCATGGTAGCATTTTTCTACAATAGAAGAGATGAATGAGGCATGATATGATACAATAGATACAGAAAATCTTGAATGTTCTGGAGGGGTTCAGGAAGGATTGTTCAGTGGTTTTCAAAATATTAAAATTAAAGCCGCTGGGTGAAATAGCAGGCAGCAGATTTCAAAAAAAAAAAATAAAGAGAGTACTCTTCTATGTGACTATAAATTGTAGAATGTCTTCCCACAGGATGTTGTAGAAACCCTAGGTACAAATGGGTTCAATGATTAGATGAACTTATGAAAGAAAAGTTAGCTGAAAACTACTAGTGAGTTATAAAACTGATCTCTAGTTCAGGAAATTTTCCAGCTGCAGCATGCTAGAATGTGCAATTGCTTTGTATTTGCCCTCTGTTTTATGCACTACCCAGTTATCTACTTCAGGTCACTATCCTGAAGGTGGCTATTGGGCTAAGTATGATTTTGGTCTGACTTATGCCATTCCTGTCTTTTTATATAAGATTTTTTTTTTTTTTTTAAGATTTTTCCTTAAAGGTAACTTTAAACTTGTGAGTACTGCCACAGAAGTAAATGGAAATATATTTATGCTAAAGTGGGTCAATAAAAGTTCTTCCCTGGTTTAGTGCCATGGTACCTGTCAACATACAAACACGTACAATTGCAACTTAAACAATGTATTTTATTTTATTTTTTATTATTTTTCCAGCTATACAACAGGAAAATAAGTATAGTCATTGTCACAGAATATATTTTTCTATGTGGATTGGCTAATTGGGAATTGGAATCAGTAGATGGGGAACCAGATATGAAGCTGGTGTGGGGCATAAGAAAATATGGAGGTGTTCAACAGAAGCGTTTCTTCCTCTTCCCGCCCCTGCCATCAGTGAGCAATAATTGCACAGCTTGTAAGGTGAATGAAATATGCTTGCTATATACTTTCTGGAATTAGACTGTAAGTGCCTATGTGATTCTTTTCAGGTTCCCATCACCATGCTAAAAGAATGCTAAGGAACCTAATGATTATCAAAATTCAGTGAGATTTGGGTGTCCCTCAACTTATTTGTGTTGTCATTCAGTGCTTGATGGAAAACTTGTATTTTTAAGCAAACATGCTATGTGAGCAACTTTAAGAAGGCATTTGGAATACAGACTCTATTTAAAGCCTGAAGCTTGTGTCAGAAGAACTAATCCCAGAGTTAATTGAAAGTGGATAAAATTCTAATGTCTATGTTATACATAAAATGTTACAATGGATGGGTCTGGCTTATTTACAAATATTTAAGATTTTACAATATTACATACAATTATAAGCAGTAAAATATACAATATTATTTACTAGGAAGAAAATAAGTACATCAGCTTTTTAATTCAGCAATTGGCTTTTAGAGTTAACAATAAAGCAAAAATGAGTTACATCCACAGCGAAACATCTCAAAAAATTCAGTTAATTCTTTATTTTTTATATTTCAGTGCCATTTTTATTCCCATGTATACATTCATATTGAAGGGAAGCAGTAGAATTATAGCTTCAAACTTTAGAACCTCTTCCCAGGTTAATTTTCTTTGTATTCCAGAAATAACTGGCCTCTGGGTCACTGTTTTTGAATGAACTTCCTCTTTATTTATACAGCCATCCTTAAATATGGTTTTCTATTTCAGTGATGGAACAAATCTTTCTTATTGTTTGAGAGAGTTCAGCAAATGCTTCAAACCAGAAATATTGGCTTAGCTGGCGACCAACCTGACCTGTGGCTTAGGTACCAGAGAATGTATTGCCTCAGCTCCTAGCCTCTTTGGTCACGAAATGCATACTGTGCAATATTCTTGCTGTTACTTGGGGGAGAGTGTTTATTTTTATTTTTGTAAATCAAATACAAACCATGTGGTGAAAGGCTAAATAGATAAACTATAGTCAGGAAGTGGTTAGAAACAAAGCAACAGTAGCCAGTTGATTCTCAGCCGGATGACCCGATCGGGGGACCTGGTCCCAGTGTCTGTGTATTTCTAAATTATGAAGCTGCTGTCTTTAGTAATATTACCTTCTGCAGAGCAGCTGCCAGGAATGGCTTCAGGGCTTGAGGCTTTAGTTAAAGATGACATAGGTGTGGGTGTAACTCTGTTCCTGGTATTGTTCTTAGTTTGTTGATGAACATGGTAAAATGATATTTTTCTGAAATTTTATGTTTATACTATGAATTCTGCTACCTCAGCTCAGCCAGAACACAGAGCACTCTGTTTTGTCTTGCGTTGCTCTGCTGCTGTGTGCCATTTCATCTTGCAAACCTGGCTGAAGATTTCACCACCAGCCACTGTCTTTGGTCAGTGCCCTTCATCAGAGGTGATAGAGACCCTCCTGTGGTTCAGAAACAGCATAAAACTGTGCTCTTTCCTTTTCCTCTTACACCACTGCAACTTTGTGCAACTAGATTCCCATACTGCCTGTTTCCTACCTCATGTGCTGAAAGGGTGTTTTTAGGATACTGAAGAAATGCCCAGTTTGTCCTCATCTCTCTACAAATTGCCTCTCTGAGCTGCACCATTTCTTTATTGAGAGAGAATGAATCTTTTTTAACAAGAAGGTTATTCCACCCTTGTTAGTGTGTTATGACATTAAAGCTGAAGGCTTTTGGGGAAATACGTCTGCCAGTGAAGAAAACACCCATCTTAATCAGTAGGGACCTTTCCAGTATAAAGTTTCAATATGCAGAGTACAAGTTTCTAGTTTATAAAACCTAGATTCACTTTGCCAAGACCCTCAGCATCTCTACTCCATTCTTCCAGTGACTGACACATAACACAGGACTGAGTTCCTATTCCATAGTCGTGGCCAGAGAAACAAATTAATTTTAAAATTGTACTGTTATTTTATAATGAAAATGATCTGGCAGTAGAATGACTTATTAAAGCAAAGGTTTTTGCGTAAATAGAGTCATCTGGCTTTCAAACATACTTTGAAAAAGAGAGAAAAGTCAACCAGACTATTATGTATCCTGTGGAGAAAAATCTACTAAAACTATAAGTGCATTTCTGTCTCCTTAGTTCCATAAGCACTCCCTGACAAATAGGGTAACTGTCCATGCTGAGCATAGTTTGCGCAGATATGTGCTTTACCTAGATTTAATCCTTCTAAGTACTGACAATATCAAAGCAATGACAATTTCAGTAGACAACGTGTGTTGGATTCAAGATTGTTATCTCATACTTTGTATGACACTAGACATGAGATTAAGAGATCTGTAATGTGCATATTACAGCTATTTTTTTTTACTTCCTCTTTTGTTTTGTTTGATGTAAAGTAGAGATGAACAAAACCAGATAATGATTTTTGAACCAATGTATTGCACGTGTACATGGCTGGAACCAGAGGCAAGAAAAAATTGGACCTAGAAATAAGGGACAAATTTTGCACAGAGAGGAGTAGCTTCCTTACAGATGTGATTCATTCTTCACTTGAAGTTTTTACATGAAAAAAATCAACTTCAATTTAAGGACTTGTTGAGTAAATTACTGGGTGAAATTCTATATTCTCTCTTATTCCAGGCATCTAACTAGATGGTTGTATTGAGATCATCATAGCTTAAACCCTTCTGTTCTCTCAAATATGTGAGCAGTGGAAGATTGCTGGCATATGTTTTCATGTTACCATGCTGTGTTTTCTTAACTGGTGTGCCCCAGTAAGGAGTAGCACTATAAAGGTTGCTTAATAATACCCAATATTGCTTTAAAATAGTAAAATTCTGTGCAGTTTAGCTCCAACAGTGTTTTGTACATGCTGTAGATTCCCAACAGAGAGTTTCCCCACCACAGAGGTACTCTGTGTTTGGTGTGCCTCTGCCAGATGCATAACCACATCTTCCTTTTCCCACTGCTCCACCAAAGCCTTGTTTTGCTTTGGTGCAATCTCGGGATGTGTGGTAGCAGCTGAAAGAATCCTCCTCTTTATTATGTTTGTGAAGGTGAGGCTTCTCATTCAGTGTTTCATCCAGAACTATATTAAAAAAATAAATAAAAATTATTCCCTCTTGAAAATGAGCACCTGTTTCTGCAAGCCTTTATTGCAAAGTGTTCACTCTTTGGATTCCTGTTCTTTCCATTATTCAGTCCCTTCTTGTTATAGGAAAGTGTTGGCTCCTTGTTCGTTCCCTGCTGCCAGCAAAAGTTTCTTCCACTGGGCAAGATTATTCTTGTTGTTCCAGCCTAAAAGTCTTGAAGTAGCAACTCCAGGTTGAAGCTGAGGAGTATTTCCGTAAGTGCAGGTGTGGCAGAAAAATCTCTCAAGCCTTCCTTCAAGGTCTGATGTTTGGAAGAGAGGAGATAGTCCAGCACAAGCCTAAAGTAATGCTGCTGCAAGGGCTCCAGCCAGCATTGCAGATGGAGCAGCCCACAGAAATTGGCTTCCATGAGTTTCACAGAAGTCTCTAGGCCCTCAGAGAGGCCCAGGGCCAGAAGGTGCAAGTGGGGTTACAGCTCTCCTAGTTACCTCTCATGCAGGGTGGCAGAGCTGTGCTGGGGGCATCTAGCGGAGACCCCTGTACTGGCACAGAGGTTGTGGGTGTGTGCAGGGGTGTCCCCTGAGATCCTGCCAGCCTGTTAAGCACATCCACTCAGGACAGAGCTTGCTCTGTTCTTCAGAAACCTCAGTGGAAGTCTCTGAGAGACAGAGGGATGGCATGCAGAAAGCCAAGCTGAAAATGCATGTGTTTTTATTTGACGTGAAACAACTGGACAAATTGAAACAGAACATTTGGATTTTCTGAACTGGAATCTGCCAAAATTATAACTTCAAAATGTCCAATTATTTCATATCTAAGAAAAATGCCTTTCATTTTTTAACCTGCTTTGAAACCTTGTGTAATCATAACGTTTGCCTGTTCTTCTCACCCCACCCTTGTTTAACCCCCATGTCCAATTTCTGATGCATTTAAAAGAGAGATAGACATGTCAAAAATAATAATTTCATACAAATTTCATAGAAATTGTCAGGTGAGTGTAAAGGAAAGGTTCAGTTTACTAGGGGAAAAGCTCAAACATGCATTTAATACTTATCTGTTGTCTTTGATGTGATCCTGAGTAAGCACAACCTTACTTCAAAGCCAGCCTAATTTGTAGGTCTTGCTTGGAAGGAAATTAGGAGAAATGAAGGGCAGCTGAGGGAACTGTGAGGTGAGACTAGAGGGGACATAGGTGGGTTTAGCTGGGCAAACTGGGGGAGAGGGAATATGTAAATCTTTGACAGAAATACATAGGAAACTAGACTTTGCTTTTTCTGTTGTTCTTCATAACCACAATTCACTTTACGGTGATGTTGCCAATCTGCAACTTACTAAAAAGGCTCATTTTTTGTTAACTTCTGTATTTTGATATAGCTGAGAATGAAAATGTATGGCAAATACCAACATTTTCTATAAAACAAACATTCCACTTCCAGAACTGAGTTGCTATCACAGACCTCTGCACAGTTCAGAGCATATATTTCTCCAGTGCAAGTACTGATGACCAGACTTAAAAAACAAACAAAACAAAACAAACAAACAAAATACACAACCAATTTCATTACTGCAGCCTCTTGGCCCTTCAAAGTTATATGAGGATCTTGGGAGAGCTGCTTCTGAAGACTTGGGTGACAGTTCCACTCCATGGCAAGCCAAGTGTCAAAGAAAAAAAGCTGTTCATAATCTCACTCCCCATTTTAGTGTTTGATACCAGCCAGGACCCAAATTTAAAGAATGGTTATGAAAACAGATAATCTGCGAGGGAAGGAATGAAAGGTGCCAGAAAGTTAACTGATCTTTTTAATACTTCAAACTATTTCAAACTGATTTATAGTTTTTATTTTATCTGAACAAGTTCAGCTATCAGTAGATTTACTATGTAAATTCCCATTTTATCTTTATCTCACTGTTACAATTCAACATAATGAGATGCAGGTTATCCTTTTATCTTCTTCTTACTTTTAAGTTAGCAAAAAATGAATGTGGCAAAAGTTTTGTTAGCAACTTGTTAATCTTTAACGAGTATAAAGGATGATACTATCTACTGTTTACAGTTTTAAAGAAAGTGGTCTAAGGAGTGTCTTCCAGCTATCAGATCAAACATGACTAATAGTGACAGTACAGAATTTGGCAGAATGAATATAGATATGTATGCGCATGATTATCTATTTATATGCTATCATATGGGTGTTTTTACATCATGGTGATAATGTTGTTTGTAAGTTTTAATCTCAAGTATAGTATCGTTTAAGATTTCACCGAGAATATGAGAAATGAGAAAGAGTGCTGACTTTAGAAAGTTTTTAATTCTCTTTTCTTATAGATAATGTCTGCTTGTAATGTAGAAATCATACAAGTACAGCACAGTTCACTAGGAAAATGAGCTTAGTGTTCTCAGTTTAGTCCAAGTTGGACAACACTTTATTTGGCACAATTGAGTGGCCTTGCTTTAAGAGAAGTACAAGACTGAATAAGCATAGAGGCTTTATTATTCGTGAGTGAGCTGAACTATATGCTTAGAATGATGAGAAGCCCCTGTACTGCATCCCACCTGCTTTCAATTGCACTGCTTTTATAAACATTGGATTTACAGTAAAAAAAGTCTCCTAGAAAAATGCTCTTTTTTCATATAGTCTATAGATGAAAGGCTACTTCTACCTTTCACCTGCTGTAATTTTGTAGACAAAAGTTGGGTAAGTTTTAAAGAAACATTGATAAAAATTTTAGTGCTTGCATTAAATAGTCTTTTAGTATCTTAAAGATAACTCTTTCAGAAAACAAACGTGAGATATTTTGTGTTCAATAGACAAAGTCGTCATGACCCTGAGCACGCTGGTATTCAAGAAGAGTTTGGACAATGTTCTTAGATACATGGTGAAACTCTTAAGTCCTTTGTGGAGTCAAGAGTTATACTCGATGGTCCTTATGGGTCCCTTCCAACTCAGGATGTTCTGTGATTCTATGATTTTAAAGTAATTTGTTATGTTGTATATTACTTGTGTGCCTTCACCGTTGACCAAAACCTACTTTTAAGGGGACGTGTCCTTTTCTTTGTCTAACCTTAATGACTGCTTGGTAAAATGTTGACATTTGGGATGTGAGAAGTCTTAAATAATTTATTCATTTAGTTACTGTGAGTTCTAATGTTATGAAGGGTCAAATTCATATGTTAAGAAAGAGGTAATTCCAGTCCATGGAAAGTATTATTTTCATTGAAAGAATATGACCAGATAGACTGCCAATGATGAGCTTTCTGTTCTGAAGGTATATAGAAAGGAGCTCAGTTACCAGTTGGAAAGTACTAGCTCAAAGGTAAGATTTAGTGAAGGCATAACCATAAATCCTCAATCTGATATGTCTGATACTCTGCTCAGAGATGTTGAACATAGGAACCTGATTTTGATGGCTTTGAAGTTGATACAGAGTTTGAAGAAGAGCTATTAGATTTCATCGCGAAGGACCATGTTTTGCTTGCAGTTCTGTCTTGGACCTAAAGTTACAATGCACTGGGCATTTTAGATGGCTTTAGCCTGATCTGAGGTTAAAGAAATAAAATGTGACGTTAAGCGCTGTTATCAAATGCTTGCTCAAACAAAAAACAAGGACCTCTTTTTCATATGGTCTTGGCCTTTTCAGACGTGCCAAAGGAGGAACTTCAGTATTAAGGGTGATGAAAATAGCTTGTAAAGCAGAAGCTGATGCTAATAAATGGTTTTGGAAGTACTGTGACTGGTATAAATATAGTCTGGATTATTGCTTTTACTGTGTTAAATCACAGCAATCAAAAAGCCAAGCATCGTTGTAAACAATTAAGTGGAATGGCTGTCAATGAAAAACCTTCAGACGCTATTGCAGACACAGGGATGGGTGTGGTCGTGGTCAGCTCACCCAAACGTTACTTTGGATGCTGTTGCAGATACAGAGCAGGGTGTTACATGATATTTTCAGAATCTGGCAGATTTTAGTTTGGTTTGGATATTTTTTATGTACTTTGGCAGGCATGCATAAGCCTCCAGTGCTGCCATACAGCAATCTGCAATAATGGCTGAAGTAACACCTACTGGTGAGGCAGAGTCAATCAGCTACAGGCTGCTGTTGACTTATGACTTCAGTTGGCTCATAATCCCATTGAGCCTTGTGGGTCAATTTCTGCTCCCACCCTGGAACCATTGCCAGTACCTGTCATGATTTGAACACCCATTGATTAAGAAAGTAGAAAATGTGCTTTGTGGGCAAATGAGCACATGCCTTTGAGGAAGATATGGTAGAACCTTGTATTATCTCCATTAGCTAATTAAATTAATTCAAATTATTCACATTTGTAGAAGTTGCTACCCAAAGTTTTAGATAGATTTTACTAATCTAAATCTCAGTATGTCAAAAGGGCACAGAAAGACCTCACAAAAATAAATGATTTATTTAAAGCTGTATTTAGACTTCAATATTCTCCTTCTTGTATCTCTGTCTCTTGTGAAAGAGCCTGGAAAAACACATGAGGCTTGAAATGTGCTGGATTTGGGTACTGTCACGTGAAGGTGGCATCACATGCTGGATAAAGAGATTTGTAGATCAGTTTTAAGGGAAAGAATAAAAGCAGAGAACATTTTGATCCTGGAATTTGGAAGGTAAAGAAGTGTTAGAAGCATTTCTAGGAAGTCGGTCTAAACAGCGTTGGCTTGAATGGGAAGTGGTGTTGCATCTCAGAAGATAGGTACCTCGGTATGATCCAGTTTAGTTTTACAAGCATTAAGTCATTTAATTTGTCATCCCAATCATGATGTGTGATATGAGAATAACTCATTCTTTTTTAAATCTGTACCTTGTTAAAAATGAGTAGACATCCTTTTCCAAGCTACCACACAGGGACTCAGTCTGGTAGCACATATGGAATCCTTCAGGCAAATAGCATTTTTGACAGCAGAACTTGAATTGTCCTGCGTGGGTGGAGAAGATCTGGCCATGTTATGTGTGAGCCAGAGGACTATTCCACCAGGAACTGTCTTTCTTAAGCTACTTGGTAGTCCTACAGCAACACATTAAGTGGGTTGCTAATACGTGGAACTATTTCAAAAGTGCTGCTGTCTTACTTGCATTCCTAAAGGCATGAGAGGAGGATAGATTCTAGCTTAAATAGTGTATTTGAAACTTTGTTCCACAATATTTTTGTTGTTCATATATTTTATTGTTTTCTTGTTCATCATCTGTAGTTTAATATTGCTAAAACCAGGATTTGATCCTCTGTTTTTCATCTTCATGCACCATTGAATGAGTGGCTTCCACACTTTCACAATTATGGATTTCTGCTGGCCCATTTCTTGCAGATGATCGTGTCTTTGCACCTCTAGCTGAAAATACTGCAAGGATTATGTTTATTTTCCTGTTTAATGTGGTTTCATGGGCTGCAGACAGTGACTTCATGGATGACAGATTGGAAAACTGTTACACAGCATTCCAACTAAGGGTTAAAAGGCAAAAATGATCTATACCTTAATTCACAGCTCTTCTCAAAACATCTTGCATGTGATGTATGTTGCCTTTCTTCCAACAAAATCCCTGATTACAGAAACAAGACCAGCAACTGCAAACATGCTGGGAGAGAAGCAATACCATACAGCATGTTGCAAGATCCTAGCAGCAAGCAGCATGGGACTGCCTCTGTCTACATTTTCATAAATCTTCATCTACTGTATTTAGATTTCAGTTTCGCTGCAAAAGAATCTGTCTCAATAACATCTCTCTCTACTTTTTACTTTTTTTTTTTTTTTTTCCCCAAACTATCACCTAGAGAGTCTCCAGAGGGGCTTTTGGAGCTCTGTGTGAACTTTGATGTAAAGCTCTCCCACAGTGAGAGATCAGAAATGCCATGTGTAGAAGCAGAGACTCTTTTGAGAACAATTTGGAGACAGAAAAGCATCTGTTTCCTAAGAAAGCAAGTTTTAAGCAAAATTGTATTGAGTTAAATGTAATGTATGATTTAGGTATTTCCTTGGGTGATGTCACCAGGTCCTTTTTTAGATTTAAAAAATAAAAATAAAAAGCCATACCTACATTACTTGCAAGTCACATGCACAGAAAAATGAAAAGGATAAAAAAAAATCCTTTTTTTGTTACTGTGGTAGCATTGTTCATTAGCATTTATATTTCATTCAGAACATATGTGTAGATTTTTAAAATTGTCTGTTCTACCTGCTTCACTGCAGTTCTTTTATGCTAGGGTTTCAGAGATCATCAGCAAAATCTAGGAGGAAGAGAGAGAGGAAAAGAAAAGGAAAGAATGAAACATAAAAGCACTGTCATGTTTCAAAGATTTCTCCAAAGTCAATATACTAGCAAGTTTAAGTTTGTGAAATAATATTGAAATACATACATAAATGTATTGACATCACCGCTGTTAGAATATATGTTGAAATACCGTTTTATAGTGTCAGAGAAGTCTGGGCCATGATTTAGGAAAGCATTTAAGGCTGTACTTGGATTCTTTGTTAGGAAAGTGCTTAGACAAACACACAACTCATATCAACAACTTGAACACATAGTTTAGTTCTGCTGATCTCAGTTGATGATATGCTTAAGTGATAAGAGGCAGCTTTCTGAACTGCAATTGTAGCTGATTAAGTATCATGCATGAGTAGCTGACTTCTCTCCCAACAAGCAAACCTGAGTCTTAAAACTTGGTCCTATAAGCTGTTAAGTAGGAACAGATTTATGTTGTTGAGGAAGACTTTCACTGACTTCAAGCTGGCTTGTGAAACCTGGATCTCCACCTTCTTGGGGAGGCATACATTACTGCTTACGAAAATAAGAACAGAGAACAGTGGCCTAGATGCTTTCTTCAAGCACAGGTTTGTGGGCCTTACCAGCATCAGTGTGAAAGAAGAGTGTTGAGTATTACAGACACCTGTGAGTTCCCTCTGTCAGGCAGGTTACCTTCAAGCTTGACTGAACTGTCCTTAGGCTGTCTCAGGGGGATGAGAAGCTGACTAGAGGTAAAGCAGCTCCAAAGGTAGCTCTTTCTCTGCTCTATAGATACAACTGCTGAGTCTGGGAAACATGACTTTCATACTTCAAGAGAGATCTTTTTTTGTCAGTAATTGATAATACTTAATTGATAACATTATGCTACTCATATCAGAATAATAGAAAATCAGCTGGTATCTTAAAAACTTAGTGTGAAAATTAGGCTCTACTTCAGCAAGCATTTACATGTTTAAGAATTCCCGTAGGACTCCTAAAGTTCAGTGGAATTACTTATGTGCATAACCACAGCAAGTGTTTGCAGTACCTGATCTTAAATCGTGTTATTTTTTTTCTTTTTCGAACAGCTGTTTGTGGCATGACACTTTATATTGGGATTTGGCATTTTGTTTCTAAATGTTCTTAAATGTTCTAAGCTGCTGATGTTATTTAAACTGGAGTTGGACTCGATGATCCTTGTGGGTCCTTTCCAACTCAGGATATTCTATGATTCTAAAATTCTTCCAAAGTTGGAGAGAACTGCAATGTGATTGATGAATTGAAACACTGCACAACAAAAAATCTCCTTCTTACTGTATTTCAATTTATTTTCTGGCAATTGTTTACCATATTATATCTCTCCCCTCCCCTCCCCTTCCCTCTTCTCCTCTCCTCTCCTTTTATAAAATACCTGTCCTTGTGTTCTTAGCTTTGTTCAGGCACTCCACCTTATTAATCAATGAGTAAATAATCTTAACATTACATACCACCAGAATTAAGTTGTTTGCTCTTCCTTGAATCACCAGTGTGCAGTTCAAGAAGAAAGCTGTGATCTAAGGCAATTAGTTGTGTTGCACTGTAACTAAACCAACTCATTTCCGTGAAGCCAAATTTCTTATTTTGAGCAGTGTCCTTGTAGAAAACAGTAATTTGAATATACCCTGAGTTTATAGTGGAAATCCCATAGCAGTTTTCTTAAAATTTGTAATACTGAATTGCCTATCTATAAAAGCTGAGCTTGTTTTCCCTAAAGTCACAGAAAATGATGAAAGCTATATTGCTCTCCTGCAGTCTGACTATACTTAGTTTTTATTGCTTCCTGAGCCCATAAGAAAATCCATACAACATTTAAAACTGTTATTTTCATCATTCCAAGCCTTAGATGCAGGCATGTTGGCTTCCACCAGTCTTTCTGGAGATGCTAAAAGGCTCAGGCCTGCAAAGTGCTGCCCTCCCTCTGGTTCTGCTGATTTTGGTGCAAGGATGGAGGGCCCAGAAATTTCTAGTCATTGTTCAGAAATGCACAGATTTTGGCCTTAAGGAATCCTTAGTTGGATCATCAAATCTGAGTAGCTTTAGAATTTTTGTTGTGAGTGCTGAAATTGCCATTCTAGCTACTATTACCAAGATATGCCTGGAAATATCCAGGGGCATAGCAGGGCATGACACTACTTCCATCGCTATGAGACAAGACTGATATCAGTGGAAAAGTAGTAGAAAAAAGGAGAATTACATTACAGCTCTTTAGTATAATAAGCCATTAAGACAGTTAAGAATAGTTATCAGATGAAAACTACAAACTGCTATTACATTATGCCTCTACCCCCCAAAAATCATCCTTTGCATTTGCAAAGGTAAGTTTTTGGCAAAGTAAATAAATAAATAAAACAAGCAGATACAGATTTTTGATGAAGAATAGAAAAAGAAGCTTATTAAGTGTCCAGTCAGACAAAAATTCATCTGTTACTTTAATATAGGCTTTTTTTTTTTTTTTCATTCCTTTGCTTTTAAGCTAACATGGAGACTTATCAAAAGATTGCATGTGGAAAAAACTCCTAGAGCATTTTTCTCATATAATGTAGCTTAAAAGGAATGTGTGAAATTCAAGATTGGAAAGTATTACACAAAAGTATTCTTTTTCCTTTGTTTTTCTTTTTTTTTTTTTCAAACACATTTTCCCTCAAACCTGCCTCGCTAACAAGCCCTTTTTCCCACAAGACTCCAAAGGAAAAATGACATCAAATGGTAAAATCCTGTTGTATATTTTTTCCAGAGGAATCCATGGAAATCTTGAATATGATTTTATCATTTGCACTGTAATGTTCCATTGTTAAAAGGAACAACATACTGAAGAGTATTCAGTTGCTGAATGCTTGATGGTAAGCAAAAGCTGATGTTTCTGTGAATATTACAAAACACTTTGGGATCTGTAGCACCTCAGATATGTTGTATGATAATAGGAATTAGAAATGGAAAACTCCTGTTATATCAGCTTGACCATCTCCCTGACACTGTCAGATAGTTGTCTTCATTGCAGTACTTGGTCTAATTTGCAAATGTCATAAGCCATGTGTTTTCCACCACTTCCCTTGGGAGAATACAGGGCATTAAAGCAGGCTGAATATTCCTTTCCTTGAATTCATCTTCTTGATCCTCTTTTGTATCTCTTCATTGCAGTAAACAATTTCTAATGTTACTTTGCTTTTAGCTATTTTCTCTCCCCTTCCTCTTTTGTGTTTTCCACAAAATCACACAATTATTTATGCTCGTGCTTTTGGATTTTCTTCCATTTTGTTATATCTTTCTGGTACTGAGGAGCCAGGGGCTTTTATGTACAATTTTCTGGAGGCTATGAAGGGAATGTGGAAAGTCTCTACTGGAGAAAGGGGAGAATATGTAACTTGTTCTGTGGCCACAGAAGTTATACTTGCAAAAGAAGCACAGCATAGATCCTAAGTACATATTTACACCAGACTCATTATTCTTAAAAACAAACAAACAAACACAAACAAAAAAGTGGTTTTATTTTTTCCCTATAAATCTACAATACTTCTTATTGCATGTTTTGTTGATGCTGATGTTGGACAAAGCCTAATGTACTTTGCATGTATATATTGTAGTTAACTTTATGTAGTTAACTTTATGTAGTTAACTTTATGTAGTTAACTTTATGTAGTTAACTTTATGTAGTTAACTTTATGTAGTTAACTTTTTTGCAAGCTTCATTCTGACAATTATATCATGCACAATGGATAACTGCACTACTTTGACTTAAGACACAGGTACACACTAACAAGGGTGAAGCTCTGTGAATAACTTGTTTTTTTTTTAAAAAAAACTTTGACTGAAACAAAAAAAAAAATAGAAAATTTGTTATTTTGTGACAACCTCCAATGATTCTTTTAAGTTTCTCTTCTCCTGGAATGAAGTATTTTGCCTAGATTTGGGATCTGTTAACTTTTTCTTAAAAAAAATAAAAATAAATTCGAGGTAGTTTTTTTATGATACTTCAGTGTGAAATGAAAATCCAGAAGATTTTGAAAGTATCAAAAATGCTTTAAGCATTTACATTTTACAGTCAAATTGATCTGACAAATTCAGCAGGAAGTTGAGAAATGATTTGTTTGACCTGCATCTGCATTTTTCAAAGGAAAATCATCTCAGCTGAAAAGTTTGCTCAGTATTAGCTGAAGTTCAATAGGTACATGACGAATGTTTGAAGATATTAAGAGGGAGGTTGTAGGTCTTCAGATGTCAATTATATGATGCAGTCAGCCTACAGGAGTAGAAAGTGTCTGTCTGATATGTGTGTGTGTATATATATATATATATATATATCATATCTGTGAAGGATCTTAGATCTTCCTGCAGGGAGACATTGAGTGGCTGTCTCTGGGAGGAGGATTCCCTGCCATTCATATGAAAATGGTGGAAAATCTTGCCCTAAAGCTAACTTACCCCTGGAGTTTTGCCTATCTGTCATGGTGATCCCTTATCTGGGAGAAAAAAAAAGGTTTTGTTAACAGTCAGCTGGCCAATCTGTCTGTCTGGGAAGTCAAAAAAAAACAGCACAATGATTCAAGAAGGCAGAAGACCAACTGCTATGACATTACTTCTCCGTAGGAAAAAGCGAAGAATTGCATCTATGCCAAAAAAGGTCCTGTTTTCAATATAGTAGCATCTGTCTAATCTAAATGTACATGGCCCAAATATTTTTCTTCTAGCAGTAAATTATGAAAGAGCCAATATTTCTGAAACATGTAGTGGGATTTTCAGTTGCAGTGAATGGGAAGATGTAGGCTTGATGAAGAAGAAATTGAAGCATTAACATTCATGTGGCCATAGTTAAGTTTTAGATTTGTATTGTGCGTATTTGCCTCAGAATTCACTGAATTAATTTACTGCCCTAACAGAGGCTGGTAGCTAATATGAAAGAAGGGAGGTCTGACCACTGAGAAGCAAACTCATTTTTAGGGATTCACTTCCCGGCAATAAATATCTATTCAAGCTGAAATGCAAACATCATTTGTAACTTTTCCCTGTGATCATCTTTAAATGAAAATAACCATTTCTCAAAAATATTTGCAAGTTTTCCTAGAAAAATGTCCAGGACTTGATAGCTGATTGTGGTAAGCCAGGTATTATGACCAATTACTTTTTTCACAAAAGGTAACTGCTTTTTATGTAGTTTATCTTCCTGCAAGCATATTCAGTTTCGTTTGTAATCATCTTTGAATGAATTTTTTTTTGTTCCTCTGCATTACTTCAAACTAACCATCATCCCATTCCTCTCGTTCTTCTCTTCATGTTGATATCTATGAATGTAAGCTAGATTCAGCTTTTTTGGAAGTTCTTCATTTCTTCTAGAAAGTGCATGCACCCAGTTTCATATACAATATAGATATAAACATATATAGTTATATATAAATATAATAAATATATATAATAAATAAAAAAAAATCACCATGGTCATTAGAAGAAGCAACTTTACTCCTTGGGAATTTTTGCTCATGTCTGTGGTTGTTTTTCCCGATGTTCAAGTTTTGTTACATTAGATAGATTAAATTTGTCTTTGGCTTTCTCCAAATATAAAGCAGAAAGACATGAAAAAAGTATAGTAACATTGCAACATTATAAATGGAGGAGTCTGATCTCTTACCATTTACAGGTTCAGTACTTGAGTGGTCCTAAGACCTGTGAACTGGTGCATACTTCCTTACCTTTCCCAAAACAAATGGGCAGTAATTCAATCTACTTGTTCATTCCTTTGACCCACTGTTGGCAGCAGTAATGCTTTTTTAGGTGGTGTGGTTCTCAGTAGAAAATTTTGTATTAGGGATGTGTTATGGGTATGTTAGTGTACGAAATATGATGTAATGAAAGTTAAAGACAACAGTATTATAAAACACAAGCACATCACAGGTTGTTCATTATCAGGATAAAATTAATGAGAGGAATATTTATTTGCTATACTTTGGAAAACAAAGGAAAAAAAAAAAGATATTACCTGGGAAGGGACATTGTAACTTTTCCTAACAGGTTCCTTTTCACATTCAACCTGAGTTGCCATATGCCCATGTCTATAGAGTCTCCACTGATGGTTACTGCCTAGGGCCATGAATGCACAAGAACTTTGTAAAGCATTTAAAATTTAATTAAAAAAAAATAATTCTGTGGATACTTGTTAAATGTTGCTGTTGTTCTTACTTGTTATCTACTTGTTATCTGTCTTGTTAACACAAGCTATTATATGTTAGTATTAAGTCAGAAAGACAAAAGAAACTTCTTAGCAAGGTTTATAAAGTTTTGTGTGAATAGACCCCTGATAAACCCAAGGTAAGGGCTACTCTGCTGTTTTTCAGCAGTTTGGAAACTGAGCTGATGATAGCTTCATGTAGGTTGGACTTGTCATATTGCAGTTAGTAGAGGACATATTTAAAAATGAGTGATGGAAACTGTTGTTTCACATTATCCATCCTGTGATATATATAGCCCCTTAGGACAAAGAGGAGTTCACTGAACATCTCCTTGTTCCTTGCTCACACTTCCTAAATGAAAAGCAAGTTTCTTTTATTTACACAGTTCTTTAATGAATGAGTCAGTTCATGCTTCCCACTCATTTGTCTACCATCACTCCCCCTTCAGATACAAAAGTCTGATCATTTTTAAATTATGTATGTAGTGATCAGTGACTCACTGATGACTTGGGAGGGAATGGTAAAGCTCACTCTCAGTTTATTATTCCACAGAAACTCGTATTGAATACTGATCAAGTCCAGTTTCTCCTGTTAAAGTGCACTGTAGGAAAGTTTGTAGCTTGTCCGTCATGATGATCGATCTTCACCACCGCATTAGAGTCAATGATTTCATACTAATCGCTTTTGCACTCCAAGCTAAACTGGGATAAGCAAGATATTGTTACTTTCTTAAACCTTCTGAAAAACCCTTTGGATTGTATCCATGGAATAAAGATTATATGCTAAGAAAAAGGAAACCATATATACTTCCTCGAGCAGTTATAATGATAATCACAATTATTAGCAGTGAAAAGATAGAGTTCTTAAAAAGAAAATTATCGTGATTTCCAGAAATATGACTTGAAGGTGCTAGGAAAAATCTGTCTTCTTTTGTGAACAAAAAAGCAAAAAGAGCTATTGACTTTGGTTATTTGGAACATTTAGTTTTGCATCCAAAATTTTATGAAGAAGTTACTTTAAAGCTATAGTTTGTTCTAAGGCTGTTTTATGTCTGATCTAGAAATAGCAGTATTAACCATCAGGTCATGAGACAGGGTGTTTTTTCTTCTTTTCTTTTAGGTGGGAAGAGCTGAAGAAAGCGGTGCCTCCCTTCTCTAGCTTAATCTGAACTCAAAATAACTTTTTGTTCTCGTTATAACAGCCCTTTTTCTGAGTCACTGTATGAAAGAGAGACTGGGAAGTGTTGAATACTGTAGATTAAACACTTCAAAGCCAACTTTGACTTAGTTTTATGCATGCTTCAGAGTAGACTAATGTACAATAGTATCCAAGAAACTCAGCCAGTAATTCATGAGAGTCCAAAATGTTCTCCTTAGGATGAATCATAGCAGCGTAAATGACAGGACTGGAGAAGATCCATTAGGTCATCCAGTTGAAAGCCTGTGTATCTTCCTCTTCACTAATCCCCACTAGGATTTCTTCTACCGTATCTTGACAAACCTCTCATATCCTTGACTCAGCCACCTCCCTGGATAGTTTCTTCCATTGCCTAATGGTTTAACCTGAACATCTTTAAACCTTACACCATAATGCTTAGTATGAACAATTTATGACTACAGAAAACAATCCTGTCTCCTCCCTTCTGCCATCATGCTCAAATATCATACCTCCCTTTAAATGTATTTTTTTTTCCCCTCTAGCTGCATGAATAATAACTCCAGGAAAGTGTTTTTTTTTTTTTTTTTTTCTTCAGCTGTCTTTGGTGTTTTTGTCACTGTAACCAATTTTCTTTGATCTTTCTCTGTTTTCAAGGCTCAGAAATACATTTTGATCTACAAACGAACTTCCTGTGACTCAATGATATGTGTGCATTAAACCATGCTTTTCAAAAGGTGAATTAGCATGACTGAAACATTCCATGTTTTTGCTTATAGAAGTTGCTTTTATAAGGGTGCTAATGGGCTCTGACTGACAAAAACACACAAAATAATTTGAGGATTTGTTAAATGGATGCAGGTGGAATCTATTTTTAACTTCAGATATTTGCAATCTCATGTTAATATCCTGCTAATCAGGATATTAATTTAATCACATACTTTAACTGAATTTTGAAAACATCTCCACAAACTCTTGGGGTTGCCTGCTGCACAAGCGTTAGTTTATCATGGTTGTTTCCAAAAGCACAGTTTCCCAGTTTATAACTGCATTGATAAATAGAGATATAAACCCTTTAATATACATTTGTCTAAGTGTGTGTTCAGACCAGTATTATTCTGGTAGAATTTTTGGATGGTCTATAAAATGAAACACTGAGAATTTCCTAATGGGAAATATGGGGGTAGAAGAAAGCCTTTTTTTTTTTTTTTTCCCTGAAGAAATGAAGTAGAGGAGCCTTAATCTACAGAATTTTTAATTTTATATCACGTATTGCATAGGATCTGCCTAAGCTTGTCGGAATATACTGATGATAAACCTCTCTTAGTCATCTGCCCTGCTATAATTTAGCATATGCCAGTTATTTCAATGTGAAATTTATGTTGTTCTCCTAGCTGACTAATAAATACTGCATGTTGAAAAATACAGGGTAGAGGTTGAGAGGCTCATTATTGCAAGCTGTGTTTTCATATTGCCTCCCATTTTAGAGTTGCACAATAAAAATAGCTGCTGCCTATACCTCATGTCAGGTCACCTCTCCCACAGTTTACTCATGTGGTAGTTCTTTGATCCATGCAGAAGTATTCCAGGTTGCCTGTAGTTGTGTATAGCGCTGTCAGGCAAAGCTGTGTGAAACTGAGGTAAATCCTGCTATATGTTTCAGTTCTGCCAGCCCATAATTACAGCTAACACATTTAGTTGATCCACTGTGTTTCATGAGCCTGAAAGTAGCCATTCACATTGCCCATTTTGGCATAGCAATTTACAGAAATAGACAAAGGAATTATTTTTAAGAAGTCCATCTCATGGAAGTAACAGTTTTTGAAAGGAGTATCTTGGGCACTATTTTATATCTCTAATAATTATTTTTGCTTTACAATTTTATAACATTTTTTTAATATGTTATGGCTTCAGCCTACTAAAGGGAAAGATGCATTAGGGTATTATAGCCTTTTCACAACGTACTTCCCCCTGCCCCCCACCTATATTTATAAGCCCCTTCTTACTTAATTTCTTGCTGTTAAGCTTCTCAGATGTCCTCTAGCAAGTCCTTAAATGTAGTTGTATTGATACTGAGGGCACTGTGCAGTAGCAGTGTCACATGTCTTAAATCGTGCAACTTGGTGGGCAATGCTAATAATGCACAGGTTAATGCCTCTTGGTCTATCCAGTAAATCGTTGGCTGTTCTCTTCAGGGACAAACAGCTGACATAAGCATACCACCTTTTGCTGTTTTTATCTTATCTATGTATCTGTCCAGCTTTTAGTAGGAGCGTGCGGAAAGCTGTTTCCAAACTCTTGTAAACTCTTTTCCCCGATTGTGGTGGGAAAGTAAGGCATTCTCCAATGTCTTTTTATGTAGTACAAAGAACTGTAAGCAACTGCAGATGTGATTTCAACAAAACTATATAGTCAGGAACATTATTAACTGCGGGCTCTGCAGTGACTTCTGTGGTTCTACAGTGCATTGAGATACGTGGCCTATTTCACTGCAAACGCATGTCTTCTGCAGCTCTTTCCACTGTGCTACTTCTGTGGGGCTTTCCTCGGCAACCATCTGTTTAAGATTATTCCTGTGATGTATTTCAAATGGTATCTTCTTTTATCTTCTCTCAGCCTTGTTAATCTCTTAGGTCCTAGAGCAATATTTCTTTCTCCTCTTCAGTATTTGTAGCTCATCTGGGTTTCTTATAATCCACACATTTCATTATCATGCTACCTATCCCCTTCCTCTAGATCATTAATGAAACAAGATGGGACCTGCTGCTGGTCCCTTTGGCATCCCAGCATGTGCTATGTGGTAAGAATTTTGAACAAAGGAACTACCATTCGAGGTCTGTCCTTTGTAAACCCATGTCAAGCTCTTAACATGGTATTTTTAATTGTCCTTAAAAAAAAAAAAAAAAAAGGGGGAACTTCTGAGTCCCCTGGGGGCCTTGGGCTTCCAGCTGTTGCTGAAATTTTACTGCTTTAGTCTTTTGTATCTTGTCAATTCTATCCTTGATCTGCTCTCTGTTAGCCTCACTGACGCTTTGCTTAAATCTCAAGGCTTGAAGTAAAATTTGTTCAACTTGTTACCAGCAGTCATGAAAACCATTCATGCGCATACTGAAATCCCCAAACACCGAAAGACATTGCTAGTGCAAACAAAAACTGGAAAAAGAAAACAAGAAAAAGTAATGTAGATATTTTTGTTCACATGAAAATGCATGGATCTAAATGAAAGCCTTTTTTTTTTTTTTAAATGATGTAGATTGTTACTGCTAAATTCTGTATGAATGTGATTATGAAGGCAATTGGGCCTCCTGTCAATGCACTAGCCTGGGTTTAGAAGACCTAGATAGTCAAATTTAATTCTACTGCTGACCTGATGGGTGATTACATTGGATGTGTAGGGATTTCAGTGTTCTTCAGAGATGTCTCATTAGAAAAAGTACTACATAAAAGCTGTATGTTATTTGTATTATTATTCATATATCATTTGGATATTGTGCTAATTTATTTTGGATTGCTTTGTGTTCATTAGAAAAGGATGTAAGTTAAGTCATCTTCAACCTAAACTAATAGTGGACATGTAAGAAACTGCTGGGTTAAATAATCACTTTAATTAAGCCATGCGAGTGTGTGCATATACAAATTTGCATTATTATCCACTGTTCTTTTTCTCTGTAGATATTTCAAGCAACTTTTTATGAGTTTCTACCCACTTTTCTGATTCTGTAAGGTTCATTATTGCAGGGATTAATATCTAATCCAAGATGGATTAACCTTTGCACAGATATTTGAAGACAGGAAACTCGTACTTTCCTGGTTTAAAGCAGAAGTTACCTTCTGTACAGGGCTTTTGCTATTTTCCCCTTGCCCAAAGTGTTAGTCTGACATTAAAAAAAAAAATAATCATTTTTCATGAGTTTGTGTAGCCTAATTTTTTATTGTTTTGCAATTTGTATTGCCAGTTCTACCTGGGAAAAGGTGAAGACAAAATTCAATTTGAGAACTGTGTGTCAGATCATATGCCTGGTTATTCTCTACCATTTTTCTTCACATTTGAGAGTAGTTCATGACTTTGTAACTTAAAGATTGCATCATTGATCATATACATAAAGGAGCTGATATGAAATTGCCCTTATTGCCTTAATTTTTATATTTCCTAAACTTGCAAGTGCTTGAATTGGCAAGTTATGCATTTTTATCCTGTTTTGCATGTAATAAATTGTTTCCTCCAGCTATAACCAAAACTTTTACAAACCAGGAGAATCAACAATATAGTGCATGCAGTTGCCAAGTACGCTAAATTTTTAACATCTTCTTTCTCCTTTATAGGTTTGTCTGAGGATGCAGCAGAGGAAGCAGAAAAGCCATGAAACCTGAAGATGACCCTCAGGAGGAATTTCTATATGATATCACATGCATTTATAATGCAGCGGTACCAATCCTTTTTACTCTGTACGGATTGCAACCTCCAGAAGCAGAGGACTATGCTAATTTATACCAAAAAAAAAGATCTATTATAATTATTTTGGTTGGGTCTTCCTGCCAACTACTAGCATCCTTTCTGTGAGCAGAGCTTATGCACTTACCCAACTGTGGAAGGGATGTTGTGTTATGTTTTGTGATACATCAGCCCTTTCTTAGGATTCTGTTGATTGATCAAAGACTGTTTACACATAGTTAAAAGCAACCTTTGTTTCAGGATATGTTTTATCTGTTTTTTAAGATATTCTGAACTATACCTCCCTTTGAGATTATATTAACATTTGTTATATCACAGCTTTGACAAAAGATAACTATCTCCTTTCCTCCTGTACTAACATTCACAATTCCAGACAGCTGAATTCACCACCAGAAGAAAAACTGGTAATCCATCAACCTATTCCCCCACCCGCCCCCTATCTCTCATTGCTTAGACTCCTGCTCTCAAGAGATACAGGGTAAAATATGGTTACTGGACATAAAGGGCAAACCTTTTTGCCATTAACTATGTCACTATGAACGTGAATAAAGTTTACACTGTAAGTACCCTGAGCACAGCAACAGATGGATCTTTTTATGGTTACCTGTGTTTTCTGTTTTTCCTGTCAATCAGTCTGTTCTAGTTATGGGTAAGATTTTCAAAAGTAACTAGCAATTTTTGAGTGCCTTAATTTTTATGAATCCAGTTGGAGGGGGCTTAGGGGGTTCAGTTTTTAGAAAGTGCTGAGTACTCACATTCTGAAAGGCAGGTCCACGCCAGGTGCTTGAAATGCAACACCCAACAACTGAGACAACCCAAACACCTTGGAAAACCTTGGCCTTGGGTTTGGAAGTGTCAGGCTCATGTCTGAGTTCTTGAGAGTGAGGTGAGTGTGGTATCAGAAAAAGATATTTGGAACTGAAAATAACTGAGACCTGGGTCAAGAGTAAGGACAGACATCCGAACAAGGTCTCTCTTGGCTGTTGCTGGTTCATTAAAAACATCAGAAGCTGCATTTTTTTGGATTGCAAATACAGAAAGCATTGTGCATTCCAGCTTAGTTTGTTGCAGATGCAATTGCATGAGCCATCTCCACATCCCACTTTCCTCTTGGTTTCACCAACTCCTGTTCTAGCCGTAGAAAAGGTCCCTCCAACTCACTTTTGTGCTCTTTTGGCAGGGGTTGTTGACGGTTGCTGTGGTCTGTGCCAGACTTGATCCGTGGATAAAAAGGAGACATTATTTTACAGGATCTCTTAAGCCAACGGCTTTCATCACCTCCATGTTTACTTTCAACCTCTTTACTTTCAACCTCTTTACATCCACCCCCAAAATAAAACCAGTTTGCACCATTTGTGCATCTGCTGCTTAACCCTTTGGTCCTACTCTGGCTCAGTAAACACGATATAACCATGTCTCATGGAGCCCTTTCCAACATGTTAGCCATTAAATGGAGCCAAGTGGCCAGGGAACTGGGTAAAGCTTCTGATATCTCTAGGACTGAAGTTAGCAGGGACTCCTGATAAAAATGACTCTGTCCCCCAGGAGACCTCAGATATCTGCAAGTTGTGGTGCCAGAAATCTTGCCTCTTTCCCAGGAAGGAAAAATCCTACCCCCTGCTTGTTATGGAGGGATTCTGCTGGTTGAGTTTTCTTCACTCTGATCCCTCCCCCATGGTTTTTGTCAGGAGGGCAGTATCCAACCCATTGTAAAATATCCTGCTGCGCTGCAAAAATTACACAATAAAATAATCTCCTGCAGTTTCTGTACACACCTCAATGACCAAGGAAAATCCATGGAGAACTAATCAATTACTATAGCTATTAGGCTTAAACTTTAACTATAGATCTCAAATCTTCTTTTGTCCTCTTGTCAGTGGCTACTAGGTAATCTAGAAAAATCCACTGTGGTCTACTATTTTTTTACCCATGCCATAGAAGTGCCATTATGCTGTAGAATCCTGGACCAAAGAATCCTAAGCTATATGCGTATAATATCAACTGGAAAACACACTACTGTGAGACTTTTGTGAAATATATTACTCTGTCATAATTATCATTATTGAATGTGATCCCAACGCTCAGAGCTGCCTGGCTTCATTGGGAACTTAGGGTAAATGAGTAGGCACTCAGGTCAATTATTTCATGCACTTTTATTTATTTTCTATCATTTTAACATGTAAAGCTCAGAAGCACTCTTATTTGTCTTTTATGCTCCATGCTTTGTAAAATAAGGTCTCATGAGAATCCTTTTACAGAAAGAGGAAAACATGCCAGTTTAAAAAAAAATAAGGTAGAACTGTCTGTAATGCGTGACCTCTTTGTATATTGTGCTAAATTGTTGTATTTGATAGTATCATCAGGATTTAAGAGACAAATGCAGTTGCTCTGAGTAAAAATTAGTTGTTTTTCCCCAATGCCAAATAGTCCAGCTAATTCAGAGGAAGGAAGTCATTGAAATGTAGTCATTTACGCAGCAGGCTAAGAGGAAATATTGTAAAATAATTCTTAGCAGATCTCAAATGCAGTTTGAATATTTAAGAAAGTTCTTTTTGGCTGGAAAAAAAATCAGGCCAATTACAGGAAGTTTTGGAGTTAGAGAGTTGGCCAGCTGAAAAATGTAAGGAAACATTGCTAGGTTAGGGGGACCAAATGTTCAGTTCTCATTGACAATGTTTCTGAGGCCAAGAAAGACATTGCTGACCAATCAAATGATTCTGAACAGGATTTTAGAGTAATGCCTGGTCAGCTGTTCTGTTAATTATAAGATTACAATGTTTTCAAGTGAGGAGGAGTCATTAATATAAATGTCATATCTAGAACCTTAAGTGATTTATTCTGCAAAAAGATTACTCATGTAAGAACTGTTACTTTCTGAGCTTAAATATGCAGTCTGCTCAAATATTTAGCTATTTGAATTGTTATTATAGTATTATAGTTGGCTCACAGATAAAAACAAATTTTAAATGATTATTTTATTAAAATCAATTTTGGGTACTTATATCAAAAGTGAATTTTGTAACATTTTGAAAACCACACTGAGGGTCATGGCAACTTTTTTATTATATTTGTGTTATAGCATTTTGAAATGCATTTTCTAAAGTAAGTCATAACCTAAAATATATGTATTTTATTTCTGTTAAACGGGTAAATATTTTTTGTATTATTGTATTATTTTCTGAATGTTGTTGTCCAAGGGCTTTTCTTTCATTTTGTTTTTGTGCTGTTGCAATTTAGAAAAACAGATTAAAACAATTACTGCTCTGATGACCAAAATCTGGAGATTTGGGCTCTGATGAACTTTCGGGCTTTGAACACAATGCTGAGTTCAAACCAGGACTGTGCTTTCCAGCCCCAGATTGATTCTTTTGTCCAACTATTATTAAACTATGACACAGAAAAACAGCATTTCTTTACTTTCAAGGGTTTGAGTTTTGCTTTATGTTTGGTCTTTTCTTCAGCATTTACTATACAGAGAGTTTTAGAGATAAGTTTCAATATTCTTCTATTGCTTATAGAGTAATTTACTTCCATAAAATGAAATTTGCTGAGCAGAGATTGTATTTCTATGTCAAGTCCCTTTAGCATAAAAAATACAAGTTATGCATCATATTGAATAAGTATCTTTCCTTCTTATCAGAATATCCTGTTTATAAATACTCTATTCAAAAAAAAACTGTTGCAAAGTATTGCAAAATATATGACATACTCCTGAAAGCAAGCCTGTGTATTGCTTCTTTGAAATTAACCTTGTGTTTTCCATAGCTTTGTTTGTAGTCACCCTTTGACATCATGCTGCTTTGTTCATTCACTGCCTTGTAGCACAGGATTCCTCCAGTATTTATGTGTTATCTTCATATGCTGTTTGCAGCTGACTTAGTTCTTCCTTCGCAACTCAAGGGATGTTTAAGTTTGGATAACTGGATGTTTAAGTTTGCATAGTTTCTCATTTGTATGTGAGCCATAATCCTCTTGAGGTGAGTGAATGCCCTCAGGTCCTGATGAAACAAGCGGGAGGCCAAGGCATGCGGTTGTTCTACAAGGCTGGGCTTAAAATTAGCAGAAGTGACCCAAATTAGAAGTGCTATTGAACACTTTATTTCTATGAGAATTTATTCTAGTACTCCAGCAGGCCAAATTCAATACAAGAATGATATGCATATAAAGACTACAAAACATTTTAGAGTCTGAAATTCCTCTATCTCTACTTGTCCATCTCCTGTATTGTAAATTCTTACAATGGTCAATAGTATCAGGAATGATTATTTCTGTCCTCCTCCTTTGCAAGATGACTAGCTGTTTTCTGTATAGAAGCTACTAGTTTGGGGGGAATATGCTTTCTACAGGAGACCAGCAGATCACAGCAGAGACACCTAGCAGTTTTATTAGCATTAAATGTATAGCAAGTGATTTAATTAATTGTGGGATGGAAGCCTAAGCCACTTAGTTGTTTTGACCTGGTGTTGTCTGACAACATGTCCTGGTTGCTATAATTTTACATCTGCTGTAGCAAGGATTACAAAGAAAATGCAACATGCAAGCACTTTTAAATAAATATATTTGTTATTTTAAATATTGTGGTATTTTCCAAGAGTTTCATGTTGTCAAAAGCAGGAAAGGGAGTAAAACTTTATATTTGCTTAGGTACTCACGTTGCAGGTTGATGTTTCCTTCACATGAACTGCCATGTGCTTAGATTTAGCAGGGATGCCATGCAGAGGTACCTGGACAGGCTGGAGAAGTGGGCCCAAGAGAACCTCATGAGGTTCAACAAGGCCAAGTGCAAGGTGTTGCTTGGGCAATCCCAGGTATTTATATAGACTGGGAGAAGAAGAACTTGAGAGCAGCCCTGTGGAGAAGGACTTGGGGGTCCTTCTGGATGAGAAGCTGGACATGAGCTGGCAGTGCACGCTTGTGGCCCGGAAGGCCAACTATGTCCTGGGCTGCATTAAAAAAGGGGTGGCCAGCAGGGAGAGGGAGGTGATTGTCCCCCTCTACTCTGCTCTGGTGAGACCCCACCTGGAATACTGGGTGCAGGCCTGGGGCCCCCAGCACAAGAAGGATGTGGAGCTCTTGGAACGGGTGCAGAGGAGGGTCACTAAGATGATCAGAGGGCTGGAGCACCTCTCCTATGAGGAAAGGTTGAGGGAACTGGGTTTGTTTAGCTTGGAGAAGAGAAGGCTCCGGGGAGACCTCATTGCGGCCTTCCAGTACTTGAAGGGAGCGTATAAACAGGAGGGGGAACGCCTGTTTACATGTGTTGATAGTGATAGGACAAGGGGGAATGGTTTTAAACTAAGACAGGGGAGATTTAGGTTGGATATTAGGAGGAATTTTTTCACTCAGAGGGTGGTGAGGCACTGGAACAGGTTGCCCAGAGAGGTTGTGGATGCCCCATCCCTGGAGGCATTCAAGGCCAGGCTGGATGTGGCTCTGGACAGCCTGCTCTAGTGGTTGGCAACCCTGCCCAGAGCAGGGGGGTTGAAACTAGATGATCTTTAAGGTCCTTTTCAACCCAGGCCATTCTGTGATGATTCTATGATTTACTATGTGCATATGAGGCATGCATGCTTGCAGATGAACCTGCTGTATTGAAGACTTCAGTATTCATCCTCATTCTTAAAATGAAAAGATTGAGTAAAATTATGTTTTTAATAGTAGAAAAAAAAATCACAAAAGTAACCGGGAGCCCTGGAATAGATCCACACCCTCAGGCTACAGGATGTAAATTGTGTAAATTGATGTTAGCTCTAGTGGGAGTATTTTCCACTTGATATAGCATGAGCACATTGTATTATTCACTTGTTTGCTACTTTACCACTTTAACACTGCACTCTCATCATAAAAAAATATTTATTTTGGAAATTATTTTTGGCATAAACAGTTAAGACTCCAGAGGAAAATGATAACAGTGTTTGATAAGATATTTTGATTCATCTTTATGAGCAGAATAGAGACTTGGAGTGCTTTGTAAGTGGGAACGATCATTGCAGATCACAGCTCAACCTCTACCACAGCTCCAGCTGGGTGTAGACTGACAGCATATTCAGCTGCAGAAACAAGATAAAAGCTCTGTTCTGATTATGTAAGCTGTTGCCTGATCAGTAATCTTGAAGGAAGGTCAATCATCCTGAGTCATTACTGTAACCTGATTAGATACCCAGATCTACCTTCATTGAATTTAACTGAGGATTTTGCCATAGATTTTGATGGGAGAACATCCATACTCTTCTACTGGAGGCCGCATGCCACAGTAAGATGACATATAAGCACAATTTACTCCTAGGTAGATGATGTAATAAATTATAAGGATTGCTCAAAAAGGTATTATTCCCCAAATACAATATCTGTAAGGTTAGCTAGTCAGTATTAATTAAACAGCTACTTCGTTCCACCCCAGAAGTGGTTGCTTCTCTGTAGACAGTGACACTACATGTTAAATAGGCCCTTTGAAAATAAATAGAATCTCAAAGCACTTTATACAGGTTATTCAGCCACTTCTGAGATGGAGTCACTCTCAGGATGATGTATAGCAGCTTTTCAACAACACAAGCAGCACTATTAAGTAGTTTAGGAAATCAAGCAATGAACAGCATGCCCCCCTTCTGCTCCCCAGCTAACAGAGTATGGGAGGGAAGTATTTCCAGGGCATGTTCTATTGGGAAGAATGCACTTACTTAATTTGGCATCTAATCAACAGAAAGCTTGGCCCTCTATCTGTTAAAAAGTTGCCGTGTTTTTTTTTCTAAACTGATGTTATTGTTATTGTTGCTATTTCCTTAATTTCATGTACTATTCAAAAATTGGCACCTTCAGTCTCCTCTCAGTATACTGAGACATTTTATCATTGTTAATGAATGTAGCATAGGTGCCATTCTTAAAAACTTTAGGAAACAACACCAAGGTTTTTGATCCAAGGACAGATTGGACCAGTCCTTACTTTGCTAAGTCTCATGAGACTGTATCCCAAAGCCTACAGTGTGTTTGGGAAATAACTAAGTTTTTTACTATATTGATTTTATTATTTTATTCATTTTAAAGGATAGACCAATTCTGCAGGATCCCTGAAGTGTTAGAGAATATATGAAGAAGTGGTCTTCCACAGATGTTATTCCAATTCATTAGGAAGCAAGCATTCAATAATTAATAGTTACTTCAAGTGCCCACAATATATTATAATCATGGTTGGATTCAATTACAGGAGACATAAAGGGGATTATTGTACTTTTTCTTCCCCTGATGGTATAATGAAGTGGAGGCAGTTGGGATCCATAAATATCGGAGAACGGTCAAGTTGTAATATATATATGTTATATACATATATAAAAAAAAAAAAAAAAACTGCCTTTTCCAGCTCCCTGAACATAGTGTCTTCCTTCTGTGTGAGCAATGATTGTAATTAGGAACTGCTGAGAACACAGCTTGGTTAACATGCTCTGATCGCTTCTGATCCAGTAGAAACAAAAAGAGTTTGTCTTGGCAGCATACAGCATTAGCTAGATATTTCATGGTGGCACGACATGCATCTTTCATCACGAAACTCGACAGCTACTTTGTGGACTTCGGGGTGCAAGTCCCAAGAGCAGCTGCAGCCAGAGAGGTACCTGAGGTCCATGACTCATGTTGGGAATATTTTTGCCCTTTGCTTTGGGCAACTGTATTCCCATTGTAGGGATTTGCCCCTTATTGCAGTGACTGGAAAGCCTGGGAGGAGGGAAGAAGAACCAAGGAGCTGCAGAGTGCCCTTAGATCCTGCATACCTGGCAGGATTGTGTCCTAAAGCTCCCATGCCAGCTGCCACAGAGAAATGTATCCTCCCTAGGTGAACAGGAATCCTGGCTCATAGGGGTAAGACTGTCCCCCCGAGGACTAGTACATTCAGGCATTTGGTGGTCAGGCAGCAGGAATGGATGCAGTGATACCAACCAGCTTGGTATCAGTAAGAGAAGACTGAAAATGAAGGTGTTTGTGTGGCCAAACAACCACAGAAGAATATGGACAAAAAGGACTGGCCTTTCAGATTAGCTAATGCTTCATCATTGCTGTGTCAGTCGCACCTACCTAGTTCTACACCACTGTGAATCAAGAGATCAAGAGTCATAGGAAAAGAAGTCCAAGCAGAGGTCAATTCTAATTCCTTACTGCAGGCAAGCAGGATTGGAGAAAGTAAAGCATGGTCTTCTGTGAAGTTACTAAAGGTGAGGTTAGCAAGAACAAGGTGGAAGAGAGTTGTAGATGTGTAGGTTATTATAGAGTGTGGATTGTACACAGTACATTTAGAACTGATTTTATTTTTCTATTCTTGTCTTTTCTTTCTTTCTTTCTTTCTTTCTTTCTTTCTTTCTTTCTTTCTTTCTTTCTTTCTTTCTTTCTTTCTTTCTTTCTTTCTTTTTTTAAACAAAGTCATTCCACATTCAGCATTCATTAGCTCATCTCATGGGGAGAGGAGTCCTTCTCGTCATCCACATTTTTGTAGATAGCAGTCACTTTTGCAATTGTGTAATGCATTTCTTTCTCTTCTTGCTTCTTTTTCTCTTCTTTTTATACCAGATCCCATTGACCATAAATTGATGATTTCTCCCAGCAGCCACTTTGTACACGTGTTTTAAAATCCTGAAAGAAAGAAGGACAACTTGGAGCAAAATGAGTGTTTTGGTTAAACCTTTGAAATACAATGTAGCTATTCTTCTCTGGGATGAATAACATTTCTTTCAGCATCAGAAAAATAATGAATGGAAAACCAAATGTGCTCTAGAGAAGTTGAAATTTTTTTTAAAGGGCTACTGCCCAAGTATGTCATCCAATGGAGGAAAGTTGGTAGCTGCATTGTTTTTTGTAAGACAGCTACCCAGACGGTGATGTGATACCTTTTATTGGGCTAACCAAAGTTAAAATTAGAACTGAGCAAATACATCCCAATGAGTAACAGAGTTAGTACATTTTAACCTTTCTTGCTTCTCATTAGATGAACTATTTCTAACCTGGCCACTGATTTTTGCTTCCAGTTTTACAGCATGTCAAGAGAGGACCCAATTGCTAAGCCTGATGAGTTTCTTACCTTCAGCTTAGCAATTTTGATATCTGATCACACAAAAACTAGTAGGCACAAAATACAGTCTGGTCCTACTTTTTCAGGATTTTCACACTGACCAGAAAAACAATTTCTATAAATGCTGTTCTACCTCTATGTCATTGTAGATTTCCAGCATACAAATCTGGACTCTGTGTATTTCGTTGAGTTAGGCTTTAGCTCTCAAACCAGTCAGTATGTTCATCCCTCTGTGGCTAAGCTATGAGGTGAATTCTGGCATTTGCCTGTATGTTTATTTAAGTTGCTACAGTACAGCTGGGAACAGCTTTGTATTTATGAAATGTGACATTTATGAAATGAATGTATTTATGAAGTGAATTATGACATTTATGAAAAACTGCAAACGCTGTGACTTTTTTTATAGAAAATTGTTATCAAATCACTTCCACATTGACTTCTGATTGAAACTCCTTCCTCTATTTCTCTCTGGTCATTGTCCTCACTACTGTAAATTTTTAGGTGCTCCCACAGTCACCAAATTTAAGGACCAATTATTCCTTCGCCATATCACGTCTACCCAGTCAGTAGCTACGCCTCCTTCAAAGCCAGCCGCCTGCTACCTCAGGCGAAGTGAATGGCATGGCAGTAGTGAACCGATCAAACTGCCTGTAAATAGTGAAGTTGTATAACTCTTACTGACTCACCATCCAATGGGTGTGGCAGAGCAGTTTCCAAAATGGTAAACTTACCAGAGTGGCCAGAGAACATTTTTGTTAAGAAAAAGATAGCCAGAGGGTATAAGTGAAAGGACCACCCTTCCCCTTCTTAATTTCTTGTACCTACTTCGTAGTTACCTGGGGCTAGTCTGTTAGTCATGGGGCTGCTGCGGTGAGAAGATCACGGGTTTGGTTCTTGGCTAGGGTAAAGCAAACCTGGGGCTGCTGTGCCCGGGCAGCCTGGAGCCAGGCGCTGGCCCTTTCCCCTCTCCCAACACATGCACAAGCTCCTCTGTGCTCCTGAACAGGGATGAGCAGAAGCAAGGAATGCTTCATTTTACCTCCAAAGGGTAACGCTGTTGCAGCAAGCGGCTCCAGCAGCGGCCGCATCCTGCGGTCAGGCTGTGCCAGAATCCCTCAAGACCCCCCATGGGTTCCCCTGGTTCTGTGCCTCTGCCTGGCAGAGGTATCATCTGGCCCCTCTTTATATAATTTTCCACCTTTTGTAAACTGTAGCACCAGGCAGTGCTTTGAACATAGTCATAAACCGGTATAACAGTTTTTAGTTGCAGAGGATCGCCTCTCCCTGCAGGCTCCCACGTCTCTCTTCATCCTCGCAGCATGCCCACAGGGATGTCTTTGCATTGACGTGCTGCACGTCGTCTCTGTTAAGTTTGGCTCAGTCCCCCTCCTTGCCTCGCGAAGGCCTGCATTATCAAAGCCAACTGATAATTTTGATTGCCCTCATTTTTGTAGTTACCCCAATTAAGCTCAAGGCCTGAGGCTCAGTCTGGGAATCCAGAAAGTGAGACTCCAGATTTTGAGAATTTTATTGTGGGTGAATAGAGCTATTGTTTGGCTGCTCCCATGCTCATACCTTTGCAATCTGACTGGATTCTGCTAGCTGTGAAAAAATACTTTGCACTGCACCTCTTATAGGAGAAAATAAAATACAGCTTTCAGAGCCATCTTTTCTTGCTCAGTTCTTCTAGTTTGCATCATGTAAATTCAATCTGTCTTTTCTTAATCCTTTTCTGTACTTGGGCCAGCAGCTGAAAGCCTGCAAAAATATGTGCATTTTATCCTCTGTGCATTCTGTAGAAACAGCTTTACAAACCGCAAAGACTATTTTAAAATAAATGGCCATTATTTGAAATCCTATCATTATAAAGCTGAGAGTTGATTGTTGTTCTCTGAATGTTTCATAGCAGCAAAATTCCTGCATTTTGGGAATTTCACTGTCTATTCATCCAGCTGGAATGGATCCAAAAGCAAAGCGTGGAACTGTTGCTAGCACTAACTAGTCGCTGAATGTTACTTTCTGTAGTAGATGGCTTGTATTGTCATTTTGTGGAATGCTCAAAAGTCAATTAATCATCATTTCGACTGTGGGGATGATTTCCTTTTTTTTTTTTTTTTTAAATAAAGATGCACAGGAATGATCTTTAGGAAGTCCAATTACTTTCATTACTTCTGGCACAAGAGAACTGAAGGCAGCTCCATTGTGAGGTGGTGAAACCCTCAGTTCTATGATTTATTATTCGATGTTTTTCTTTTGGAATATGAAAGTTTAGGAAGATAAACATGTGCTTCAAAACAAGTCTATCTAAGAAATTATTTGTGAAAGTTAAGAAATACCATCCTGGATGATCTGGTAGGTAAAGGTTTGGGTCTCCATCCTGTGGGTGCTCCATGCTGTGCATGTCACCTCATCCAAGTCATGCTGGTGGGCAGCAAAGGCGTGCGGCTGGGTCTCATGCTGCCGGGGCAGTCCCTCACCTTTTCTCCGAAGGATTCCAATTTGACTTTGGGGTTTCTTTCTGTCTTGCTTTCATGAAAGCACTGTCTCCTAAGCAAAGCCTGGGAGACCCTAGACACTGACAACTGCTCAGCCTAGTTTGTAGATTAATGTAGGCCTGGTGCCAGTTTGATCGTGAGGGCTAACTAAATGGGTTGTGATGGGGTGGGCTGCCCTTGGCTTGTTCTGGGGCCACAGTCACACCCCCTGGGCCCGGAGGTGCGGAGGTCCGTGTGCACGGCGCTCATGCTGCTGCTCCCATAGGGTTAGGGACCTGCAGCCCACTGCCCGGCCACAGGGGATGCATTCCCCCTGGGAGCAGAGCCTGTTCCTGGGGTGACACAGCACACAGTGGAGCTGAGCACATGGCCACCCTGATGCTATAGCCACTCCTCTCTTGAATGGAGTTATCCTGGTTTGCTTGAGGAACCTGGTTCCACAAATGGTTGCACAAGTGCCTTTCTGCCCATGATGTGATTATTCTTATTGAACTCATCTGGGCTACTCCAATGTGTGAATGTTGCCTGGGGAAGTCTCTAAACCACGTGGTCTACTAGCACGGTGAGCAGTTTCCAAAGTACTTCCAGCATGGTAACATCCTTTCTGTTTAATAATAGCTATCTTATTTATTAGCTAACTTTCATACTGATACAAACTAGACTACAGCCATATAGACTGACTTCAATTTAATCGAAATATAGTAATTTGAAAGACAGTTAATTTTAAGTAACTTGGTAAAGAGTTAGTTCTGTGTTGTTTGAAATAGCTTAGTTCGAACCAGCTTAGTTCGAACCAAAAGCAAAACAAACCCCAAAAGCCACAAATTCTGTTCTGAAAATAGTTCATCACCAACCAACCTCTAAACAGAAATCATTTTATTTCAGGGTACCTGCCAGCCATTACCTTGAGACTTCAGTCTGCATTTAAAGATATCTAAAATAAATGGCATACACCATGTAAGTACGTATTTAAAATTCTATGAAGCCTTAAAACTGTTGATTAATTGTTTTTCTTTGGTCACAGGTAGTTCAACCGACTCTCTTGGGTTTAATCTGCTAATATATACAAGACATATGACGGATACATTACCAAAGTAAATACTTTTCCCTGTCTCTGTTTGCCTTGTGCTTCTCAATGACGTATTTAAAGATATGCCACTGTCAGAGAAGTTGGGGCTTTGGCTGAAAACCCTTGCAGATCAGTGTAATGACACCGAAAGCCCACCTCTGGCACACTTAATGATCCTCTCCTCTCCTCCTGACAGAGCCACAGACAGCTGAGAGGCAGGCAGATGAATTGCACTCCCTTCTGGAAGCATATTTTTCTCCTGCTCAAGTGGCTCTGTGTTTTCTTTTTGGTGAAGACTAATCTCTAGGAGTAATCTGACCCACGTGAATCAGTAGCAAAATGAGATGGGTTTTTAAAATGTCTACTTTGTTGTTGCTAGTGTAGTCGTTCATTTCTGTTTTTCTTTTTTTTTTTTTTTTGTATACTCTTAGACAGTAGACAAGAGTCTACTTTTGAGCTTAAGCACATGCAGAATATCCAGGGTTTAATTGTTTAATCAGATTGGTGACCAGTTCAGTACAACTATGAAATTTTGTAACATTGCTTCTTTAATAATGGCTATATTACTCATTATGAAACTCCATAACTAGCAGAAGTTACAACAGACTAGTGCAGGATTACCCTGATTTGTTCATGTATGGTGATGAAAAAGTCTGCTTACGATTGTCAGTTCATTGCTCTATGTGTGTGGTATGATCAGTAGGACAGGTTGCGTATTATGTTAAATGAATGTACTTCATTTAAATCTTAAGCCAAGGAGAAAAAATTGGGAGGACTTCTTACCTACACCAGCTGTAATGTTGCATAGCCAATTTTCTTAAAAAAGAAAAGAAAAGAAAAGAAAAAGTAATTCTTAAATCGCTTAAGCTTTGTATCTGGAAAATAACAATGATGAAGGGTTCTTTGTAACACTGCCTTTTGTTTTGCTTCCAGATGGAATAAGGTATGTTGTACTAGTTGCAAGGACAGTAAAAGCGAATGCCCTATGCATCCGAAGCCAGATGTGCAAAAAGAAAAAGTACATTCTGAGAACAACCCAAGAGAGCGTTTCACTCGTGTAGCAGCAAGATATTAGCACATATGGATTAGATCGCTGTAAACAGATCTGTGGTTCAGGTTAATTGTGGAAGCAGCTCCATCTCGTCCCTGCTATGCGGCTGCACACTGCGGGGATCTGGTCTCCCAACACTGCCATCTGCCAGCAATCGCACCACACAGCAGCTTGTCTTTTTGCCTGCCATTGTCGACAAGCTATAACTTTTTTTATTATAGATGACTTAAAATTAATGGCCCTTAGTCTCTTCTCACTCATTTGAGTGTGAATGAGGGCACCCACGTGCACGAGAGGAGGCTCTGACTTGACGACTTACGTTCGTTCCTCAAACGTCACCTCCGAGTTTTTAAGCCTTTAGTTGTCATTCAGAAAAGTCCAGGGAGAAATTCTGCTATAAAACAAGAACAGCAGCAGGAAGAGCATAGCAACATGAAAACTCCCTTGGTAGGGTTTCGGTGGGAGAAGCGATGATCTTACAGGATATGTGCAGTTGGAAACTTGGCTTTTAGCAAAAATACAAACCTTTGCCTTTCAGTGCTTGGTAGAGGCAGCTGCTTTTGAACTGGACCCTAGCTGGAGGGAAAAATCTCCTGTCAGAATAAGCAAGCCTTTTTTGTGTGTGTGTGTGGTGTGGGGGGGTGGGACCAAGGATTTCGGAGCACGCAGAGCGTCTGTCTGTGGTGTACGGAGGCTCCATCCTCATCTGCAATCATCAGTCTGCTGTTGAACACAACATTTCTTGAGTGCTCCTTATTTGTTGCAGTCATTAGCTAGGAGAGTAGCTGGGCAAAATGCACATTTTCGTTTGTCTCTCAAAGTAAAAGCAAAGGAGTACCTCATGCACGTCACTCTGTATGTGATTTCATTAGCTCTTATCCTTTATCGGGCACGGCAGATGTTCAAGGGTAAATCTAACAGGAAAACACATAACTCACACAAAATAATTTTTTATTATCTCAGCAGCTAAGTAACGAAAAGGCATGAGAGCATATGCCAGTTTATTCTGTTTGTTTGGCCCATAGCCTATTTAATAGCTTCTGCTGGGACTTCCATAGTTAAGACTACATCACCATTTGTGTTATAATGTGCTTTTTTGTTTGTTTGTTTTTAGCATACTTGATATAAGACTACAACAGGCATATTGGAGTGATATTTTCTTCTCTGTGCTGCATTCAAGGATTTTTTTTTAATGTTGTTGTTGTTGTTGTTGTTTTTAATTTGAGGTACCGGTGGCATTTATATCCAGCCTAATTTGTGCTCTGTTCATTACGAACATTAGTACAAGTGCAGATGATGAGGATGATTTTGAAGACTTTTGCAATGAGAAACTCCTTTTTGTAAGGCTAACTTTTTAAGTTCTTAGAAAACATAATTTAAACAATATAAGTATGCACGTTTGACCATGCCAGGACATTCTATGTTAATAAACTTTTAAAATGTTACTCATTATCTTTATCTTGCCACAAATAAATTAAATGCTTTGCATGTTCCAGGAGTTTATGGAAAACTGTCAAAATGATGAGTTGTTTGATAAAATTTATAAACATTTATTCAAGTAAGTCTCACTGTAACTTTTACATACTTTCTTGTACTTTCCTTTTATTTAAGGACTTTGACCATATGTCATTTTTAATCCTGTTACAGTTTTAAAACCTCTTAGTGTGGTCTCCAGCCCTCATTTACATCCATTTGGTTTTCTGATTATTTTGCAGTAAGGGGGCTTTGTCAGGAACGCCTCTTTGATATACTTAGGCCAGTCTCGAGTTTTATTAACATTATCTCATGGAGGAGAAGTGGCTATGCAAGAAATACTGTTTGTTCACACCGGTAGATAACTTTAAAATAGATACTTACGGTATACGGTAGATAACTTTAAAATAGGATTAAGCACAGATACAAATGACCAATGTGCATAAGCATTTGAAAGGCTGCAGTGAAGGCAGCTGGATGATGAACAGTAGAGTAACTCCCCTCTGTTCTCCTGCATAAAAGCACGACATCTACATTGTGATTGTATGAGTTGCTACCAAGCTTCCTACTAGCTGTGTGTCAATGCATCATGATAACAAAATACTTCCCCAAATTACAGGTCTTTCAGCAAAAATTGGCAGGGTTGAAGCTTATCATATGCATACCTCCATTTACAGCAAATATATTTGTCCTTCTTTTTGATTGTGCAAATTCTTGGATCAAGAATTCTTATCTTTAGTAAGATGGTAGTAACAGAAATGGGTAAACTCAATCTGATGAGCAAACCACCTTCACTGTGTATTCATTGCCTTCCAAACACAGTCATTCAGTGTAGACTTCAATAGATTGTTTTTCAGAGAGGTGTTTCCTTCTTTATTTTGAGAAGTCTCATAAATACAAAGAAAGTGCATTAAAATAATGCATAGCAACATAAAAATAATAGAAACAGGGACATTCCCAGTGCCAACATATACACCTTCCTATGTAGCATGTTTATTGCATGCTTTCTCGCATGGGAAGGGACCTTTAGGACCACCTATGCTCAAGACCTAGAACAGTGAATTTCCTGAGCAAAAGAAAATATTTGTGAATTCTAATGATTCAGTGCATCCCTTCAGTTCTGGAAAAATTCTGTAGCTCATAAATAATGGGTCTTCTAGCTATTTTGACTTGTCAGTAAAACAGATGATCACGAAGACAGATATGAATGTGATCACTGTCTTTTCCTTCACTGTTATTATTGTTAACTGTAGAGCTTTTTTTTTTTTTTTTTTTTCATTTTAGGTGAGTGCTAAGTAAAGCTTTTAATATCACCAGCTAATGGCTGACATTGTTAACAATGTATGGATGACCACTGGGAAAGCATCACTGGAGAGGGAGCCAAATGACGTACAAACTAGGTATTTGTGAACAGCTAACACTCCATCAAACTGAATGAACCCAGCCTGACCAAAAAATGAAACTAATGAACATATCCCTCCAATAACAAGCGGTAGTTATGTGACGCTTATACAAAGGAGGTAAGATTTTTGATGACGTGATTTTGTTCTTGCCAGCAGTTATACAGAAGTCTCTGTGCATATCCAATAGTGGGACACAGCTTTCAGTGCGACCCTCCGATTTTGCTAAAAGTTACCACAGCTTTGAATGTTTCCTGGAAAAGTAAGTACCCATTCAGACAGGGATGCAAAAAGAAATAAAAACCAAACCCTTGAAACTCTACTTAATGCCGCATTATGACCAGAAAGGATGCAGATAAGATAGACTTTGGAGAAAGGGTAAGGGAGAGGTAAGGAGCTGAGACAAAACCCATACCTGCAGCCCCAAATGGGTGAAACTAAGGTGGGAGGATTATGACGGCATGTTTCCCTTCCCTGCTGGGTTTCAATTTGTGAGAGATTTAAATTAGAGAGTGATTCTTCTCAGTGGTGTGTCACCACTATCAACACCAGGAAGAACCAGAGGTTGCTCCTAACCACGAGCGCTTCCCCTCTTCCCCGATGAGAGGTGAGATGGAGAACCAGGTCTCCAGGGGACTCGGAGGCAGCATGAGTCCTCAGCAGGCTCTTCTGAGGTGCCCACCTAACAGCATGTGAAGTACGGTGTAGACATGATATGTAGAGGCTTAGAGTGCCATTTCAGCAGGTGTTTCAAGCAGTGAAGAAAAGGGCAAATTCCTCACCCAAATACTGGTGCAAGCACAGAAAAAGGCACGGACCCAGCGAGCTCACCCTGTGGAGCACTTGCAATATTTTCATCCCACAAATGCTGTTTCAGAGGTAAGTTTTAGGCCGAATCTGTGCATTGGAGATGCTGTAGCAAATCTGTGTGCATTGCTCTGTAATTGCCCTGCCTTAGGTATGATTTCATTACATGTTCTTGTTAACTGAATGAGTTATGGCATGAATCGAGTGTGAAGTTCTCTTGTTGTCACCTCTTGTCTTCATTTGATAAAGGAGACTAAACTTTTTGCATTTGCTGAGTGTTTTAGCAAGTTCCCTGCTGTTATTTGGATGCCTGAATTGTTATTTGATGGCCTCATGATTTATATGTTTCTCACACTGGGCTACATTAATATTTAATGAATTTTAGACCATCTCAAAGAGAAGACTTGATGCACACACATGATATAAGTACTCTCCTGTGGTAGTTGTCACTTAAGAAATTATGAGGGTAGCAACGGCTGTTGCTTTAGGAGGACTGTGGCTGCAGTGGAATTAGAAAAGGGAAACGTAGCCACTGATTACAGATAGAGAAGAAAGAGAAAGCCAGTTTGCCAAAAGATTCAGTACATCGTACCAATGGAAAAAAAAACATTTGGACAAGTGAAAATCTCTTCTGGAGTAGTGTGTAATATGTACCTCTACAGGCCCATCGGTGTGAAAATTAAAGGGAATCATGAATCATTTCCCAGAAAAAAAAATATATGCAGGTTATATGCATTATATTTATGCACTGATCCCACTTATATTTTTATGGAATACAAATCTCCCCCCCATTTTTTTTTGTGTTTTCTTTAATGGCATTTGAATTATCCTATCTGCCTATGCAGCTTCAGTCTGTACAGATTGAGGCTGGGTGAAATGAAGAAAAAAAGTAGGCTTTCTTTTTTCGTAGAGAGGGATTTTGCTAGTGATTTCTACAAGTTTACCAATATGAATTTTCTGTATTCCCTATCATAGGCAATTGTAGCTATTTTAGCATTTTGGCTTCCCACCATAGAGGTAGGTGACAAATTATGTTGGAAATGAGATGTGCGTATCTTGCATTTTAGAACAATGATGCAAGCTTCCAGAGGTCTTGGCTTTGGGGCTTAATTCTTAAAATGAACAGGCAAATCTAGTTGTCTTGCATCCGACTGGGAATGTAAAACGTATTTAAAGAAAAAGTAGTCCTGTGCTGCCTGCACCTGATTTGCCATTACTGTAAGCTTTTTTGAAACAGCAACTCACATCCACAGCCCAAAGAAAGAACATAAGAACGCATATGAATCTGAAAGCGCTTTTCAGCTTGTCTTCAGACTAGTTTATTTCTGTGAGCGTTCACTTCCCCCAGCGAAACATCACCGTGGAAGGAAAACGATTTGCAAAGCAGGCTTGCAAAGATCTGTCACCCAGAATCTCCCTGCCGTGTAGCAGAGGTGCCACACCGTCCAGGCGACGGATGCGTACTGAGCAGCCCGGGTTCGCTGCGTGCCTGCAGCTAACGCTGTCAGCGCTCACATCTAGAACGGCGAAACGCGGGCCTGCGGGTGGAAAGCGTAACGGGGGAACCGAGGAGGCTTCGGCCGGGGTCCGAGGGGCTCGGCGCGGCAGCTCAGCGCCGGGCAGGCAGCGCGCAGCCCCCCAAGGTGTCAGCCCGCAGCCGGGCGGGAGCGCAGCGAGCCCCAGAGCCCGCAGCTGGGAAGAGGTGGCCCCGGGGAGGGAGCGGAGCCCCGCGGCAGGGCCGGGGGTGGGGGCGAAAGCCCCTTCGGGGGCAGCCCCGCAGGGCCCCGGGGGGCTGCGGCTGCCGCGGGAGAGAGGGGGCAGCACGGGCGGCGGGGAGG
>VXAA01006131.1:125590-139644 GCA_013399115.1 Anseranas semipalmata
CCCCCAGGGTTATATGTTATTGATATCTGGGGCATGCGGGGAAACGCTAAATCAATTTCTAGTGCAAGCGGGGAGCTCTTAGATTTCGAGAAGCGATTCCAACATGACACAACACCGGCTAATCAGCTCTAGGGCCATAAAGGGATTTCTAATTTGATCCATTTGACAGTCAGCCTGCTAATTTTGACTCACTTGCCAATTGGCTGTCACACGTTAGGAGGATGCTGGGTTTAGTGCTTGCGCTGTGCTCCTGGTCCAAATCCTCAGAGTGTAATGGACAGCTTTCTACTGATTTCAATGAGCTCTGGATCTATCATTATAGAAGTATCCTGCTTTGCATGGAGTACTCATTATTCTCCACACGTCATCTGAGAAGAGAAAAAGCGTCCTCTTTGCTATAACTGGGACACAAAGAAAGTCTAGGTTTGTGTGCCAATAAAAGACCAGCCATTTCCCGGTTCTGTTTGGAATCTCAGAGAAATGCTTAGCATCCTTGATTGCTTGAAGTGGACAAATTGAGGCAAAATTTAAAGTTGGATGCCAGGAATGGAACAGGGGTTAAATAAGAGTGACGAGGACAGCATCCAAAACCAGCCAGGGGAATCGAAATACATCAATATTTTTTATTTTTTATTTCTCTTTCAGGATCCGTTGCAAAATGTGAAAATGAAGGGGAAATTCTACAGATACCGTTTATCACAGACAACCCTTGTATAATGTGTGTTTGCCTGGTAAGTTTGGATTTCAGATAATAAGAACGTTCAGGGCTGTACTAAAAGTAACTGCGCAAAGAGGGGAATATTCTGCATAATCAAATCTCAGGTACCTTTGTGGCCTTTACGTAACACGAGGTTATCTCAGCACTGAGCTAATGGAAAGTAATCCAATCCATGATCTGGCAATCGTTTCTTTGACGTTAAAACTCTCAGGCACTAAGTTATATGTGACTTTAATATGACATTGTGAAACCATGTATATTGTCTGAATTCAGAGTGGGAACTGTTTTCAGAAAGTCAGAGGCACGCACAGGAACCTTTGCGTGTAGCTCAGCAAAGAGGGTGAAAGGTAGGGTTAGGAAATGCTGCTGCCCCGAGCTGCCACGTGCTTGCTTTCACACGCCAGTGGCTGAGGAGCTGGCACAAGGGCGCAAGGTGAAGGGTACAACGTGGTTACACGTGCTGTATAAGAAGACAGTGGAAGTATGAGTGATGCTTTTATCAGAAGAGCATCCCAGGATTTTCTTGTTCCCAGGATGGTACTGGCTGTTGTGCGGGGAATGCGGTGATTAATAACGCTGCACGTTGATACACATTCTGGGGAGAAACATTCCCTTTCCTTGTAACTTTGCTTCAGAGTTAAGCATTTTTGGGAGCAATTCAGCTGGACAAGCCAAGACTTAGGAGTTATTGAAAAATAGTTATTCTAAATAAAACTTTGCACAACATATTTAAGAGAAAGCCATAAGCCTTAATTTGCTGTTGAATGCAAAGACCAGCAAGCACTACATTTTACATTTTGGAAGTTACAGAGTACCTGAATGTACAGAATGTTTTCTACTTTGGGACCGAAACATCAAGAACCCCCCACTTCTATTATTGCTATAAATATCATTAGCATTAGCCAACATTATTACAAGCCTATTACAAGACTTAAATAATTGTTTCAGACTGCATTTTAGAAGGCAATTTTGGCAACTGTAATCTTAAGCCAGCTGAGTTTGATGTATGTCACTGCACTGACTTCAGTAGATTTTAAGTGAGGCCCAATGATAACTTTTTAGCTAATAGTGATAAAGAATAAGTTATTGATTCTTCTGACTAGAGCAGGGTGGGGAAAGGAGGAGCATGGGATGTGGTGAGTAAAGAAATCAAAGGGAAAACAAAAAAAGACATGAAGCTGTGTTTTATCATGGATCACCTTCCCAAATCTGTCTGCCACCACTCTTGCTAATGGAAGCTGGTGTTAACCAGCGAGGAAGCAATTTATCTGTGAAGGAGCAGAAGTTCAGTCTTGGGCATCAGGGCAATAATGCATCAGGGTAAAATACTTATATTTATAGACCTCTCTAGACCTTGGCTTATTAAATCAATGAGCACCCTTTTAGTGCATGAATATGAAGAAGTGCAAAAAACATTGGATGTAAGAACTCTAAATCTTTGTGGTTTGTAGGGCATACTTTAGGGAAATGGCAACTGAGGGCATTTGGTTCCCTTCAATGCAAGGAGGATACCATGTTATCTTGCCTAGTGAGTTACTGCAGGTACCTGCATTGGATACACTGTTTTATTTCTGCCAAAGGATAAATGTGATCTCTCTTTCTCAAGCTGGAAGCTGGGAGACCTGGTAGAGGAGAAGGAAACTGGTGTGGGGATACTGACTTTAACACTGTGCAGCTTCCAAAGCAATTGCTTACTGGACAGCCAGTTGCTGAAATCTTTGTTCAGGCCTGCCACAAGGGAAAAGATCAATTTTAGAGATCTGGGAACAGCAGAAACAAAAGAATTAATGTGGTGATTTGTGAGCAGGAGGGAAAAGAGAAACAGGTTTCCTTCCATCCAACTAGAAATATTGATTGTTTAAAAGCAATTCAGTGAGGAACTTTCTCTGGAAGACTGATCATCCTCTACAAGGGCAAACCTGACGGATATCCGTATCGTAAGAAGTGAGCAACTAAAAAGAGAACTTAATCAGCCATTCCAGGAAGGAAGCAATTGCTGTCCAAGAGAGGACAGAAAATTCAACAAAGGGCACTTGTCATAAACACAATAAAATAAGTAACTGAAATACTGGATTGGATGATGACAGGTCTCCCCTTGCGGAGATACATTTCCATAACTGCAAGCTGTTATAAAGAACTACAAAAGTTATGGAAATGTGAATGGTTCTGAGAAGAAGAGGAGTATCTAAATAATATCCTTCCTGGTCTTTCCCATCTCAGAAATGAGAGAAGACTGAACTAAAATGCTGGAACCCAGTCATCATGTGTTTTACAGAACTGACTCTGCAGGCTGTGGCCTGTGGACCATGGGGATGCATCCTAGCAAGGGAGAAAGAGAGAGGCAGCATGAACAAAGCAGTCTCCAGCTCACAGTTTCTCTTAATGGGCTAAATCAGTTGGGAGGGTAGAGGAAGGTGTAGAACTCTAAGAACAAATGTGGTAAAAACTGGAAACTCTTAGGTTATGAATAAGTTGCCATAATGCAACAAATTCTGTCAAGCACAATTACAATTTTAATTCCTTATACATCACTGAGAAGCCTTGGTAGAAAGACCAAAACAAAATGTTGTCTATTCTCTTTGATTAGTGAAGTCTGAGTGAACTGATTTTCATGATAGGAACACAAGAACGTAGCAGGTAGACACTGGCTTCTGAGGGTGCTGCTTTACTAAAGCTTGTAGGTCCTATTTGAGAGTTATTGGTAACACAAAACCCCGAACCTTAAATACAAAAGGGATGCTGGTGGGGATCTTCTAGAGACAGCCAAGTCTAGCTACCAAATGAGGTGGTTCATTCATAAGCATGTGCTTATGAATGTGGAAAGAGAAATGGTGATACGGGATTTCAAGGTGGAGGATGTGATAGAGATTTCATATGCAGCACATAGTAAATAACTCCCTTCTAAAGTATAGGTAATGCTTTTCTAATAAAAAGGCACTGCATCCACCATGGGATAACTCTATTTTGGACTTCCTCACTTCTCAAACTGAATTGTGGTGGAGCGCACAGAACGACACTGGTGCTTGCCCTTAATATAAGAAAACAGAGGTAATACTGTGTATGAATGTACACTTGTAGCTCTGTATGTGAGAAAAAACAGCAGAACAAGCCACTATGGATGATGTTGGATTTTGCGTTTTGTGATGCTTTCAAGTGACGATTAGATCAGAAGTATGCTTTAGTTATGAATATGCAATTTTGCACAGAAGTAGATGGATGGAAGTCTGTGGCTTAGTAATACAGAAGAAATCAGACAAGAGGATCCTGTGATCCCTCTGCTAAACTGTTACAAAGTTACAGGACCTAGAAATATTTTCTGGTAGGAAAAGATGAGAACTAATAAAGTCATTCCGAGCTTTTACCTTTTACTTAAGGCTGATAAAGTTCTTTTAGATTTTGCCTATTGGGTGTGATTACTTGTTATGGTAAGTTTTGACAAGATCTAACTCTAGAGATCCCTAAGTTATAAATTATATGTCTTTGCTTTATGGTCATAATAATGCCCATAAAAACAGTCATTTTAAACATCCGTAAGGCAATAGTTTCAACATGAGCTTTTACAATCACACTTTACTGCTGTTATATTGCTGTCCAAGTAATCATCTCTAAGCACTTAATAAACATGGATGAATTTGATCTCCAAAGAAATGATCATTAATTACAGCTGACTGCAAGAAGTGGCCATTATTTTTTGCAGAGAAAAACATCAAAGAGAGATTGCGGTTTATCCACAAGGAATTTCTTGTAGGACTGTGATGAAAGCTCAGGTCTCCTAACTCCTGGTCTAATGGTTTGACTACAAAACCATCCCTTTTCACTTCATGCACTTGCACTTTATGAGTGGATGTGGGTGCTATGGTCACAGTATTAACACATTGATTTTCTTTTTGTCTGTCTGACAATGGGCAGGCTGTGCAGCTACCAGGTTTTTGGCGTCTGCTTTTCTGAACTTGTTCTAAGGCATGGATGGGCAAAGGCAAATTAAAACTGACTTTTTGATCCAGAGGTTTTGAGAACTGTGATTTATGTCTTGCTGTTGCTCTCTGCAAAATGCTGTTAGAGCTAGTGTGCTTTGGTCTTCTGCCCTCTTCCACTTTGAATGTCTGTGGTTCTGCATCTCTGAGGAGATATGCTATCTCTGGAAAGCTATCACATCACCTGGCCTTCCATAGGGTTTGAGATACTGGAATAGCACAAAGTAGGCTGAAGGCAACTGAAAGTACCTGCTTTCTTGTGTGTTCACATTATATGCTGTTAAACACAGAAGCTGGAGAAAGTGCTGGCATCCTTGATACTTAGAGCCAATGGTTATAATGGACACATGGAAGTTGTATTGGAAAATTGTTGTTCTGAAGTTAGGCCACATAAAAAGTTCAGGTAGTCCTACTTGTGAAGTGCCTGTGTCGTATACCAGGGTAGACTGACCCATTGTCACCATGTTTATAGCCCAGGACTTCTCAGATTAAGGGATGAAAAAGCTGCAGCAAGCTCTGTATCAAGGAAAGGTGGATAATGGAAAGGAAATGCTGGATGTGACAAGCAGTAACAAAAACTGAGCAAACCAACTTTGTGAAGAAAAAATATTTTTTGCCAAAAAAAAAGAAAAGAAACTATTATTTCATATAATTATGTGGTCCTTGGCAGTATGAAGAATGAATGTTAGAGAACATGTGATTGTGAAGTTATTTTATGCTTAGTGGTCAGTAGTTAGAAAATCTCATGTCCTGCTGGTTTCAGAAAATCAAAGCAGTGAAACTGTGGGCTATGAAGTTGAATGAAAAGGTTTGGGTTTTAAAGAACTTGTCTGAATTGGCATGAGGATTATAGGCAAAAACATATAATCTTGATAGTATTCAGAACAGAATTGATTCAGTTTGAGTAACAGATTCTTTTATTCCAGTCATTAAATGCTTTAAAACTGCAAGGGATTATAACTAGACTACCTAATGCAAAAATTTGCTTCTAAAATATTCTCACACATCTGTGGAAAAAATGTGTTTATTTCAATCCATAGGAGCATTTTATACACCTTCTACAGTTTGGGGGACCCAAACATGTCATGTCTGGCAGATGCAGATCTTTATATTTCTGATGTGAAAGTATTATGCTGAGAGGCCTGAGTGAATTTGTGCTAATAGAAAAAGAACTTCATAAATGTGAAAATTTACCACATTTTGGTAAGTTTTGGACTTTTTGTAGTGCAGATATATACTGAGGATTTTGAAATGTCAAGGGGAAAATGCTATTAATGGAGAATTGGGGGAACATTTGATTACATTTCTTTTATATGGGTGTGAGCATATAAAATAGGCATGGAATATTTTAAGTTCAACTTTGGTACAGTACAGTAAATGACCAAGTGCAGTAGAGTTTTTGTTGGTACAGCTTTTTGGCTGGAAGGTATCTAAAACTCAAAATAGAAGTAGGCTCACACCTGATATTATAGCATTTGCTTTCAAGAAATATATACTTCAACATACGCGTGGAAAAGACATAAAAATGCTACAGTCCATCGGAAATAGGTGAAATGAGAAGCTGTATATAATTATAGGACAAAAAAGTAAAAACCCTACAGAATTGACTTAGCCTGAATTAAACTTCTGAGTGTGGAGTGTTTTGAAGGTGAGATGAGCTCAGAAGTGGCAATGATGATAGGTGGTGGTGCTGCTGGTGGTGAGGAGAGCCGTGTCATTTCGTGCTCATGTATCATCATCTGCGTGAACCCTGAACATCTTGCCAGAAGCAAGCAGAGATCCAAGAATAACCTCTTCACTGGCCAGTGGTGGATGTAGTTTTAAAATGAATGGATCAAAAATGCCAGCTGAAAGGGATAGGTGAGAAGCCAGGAGCTGCAAGGAAATAGATAAGCACACCTTAGCTAATAGTGTCCTGCACATGGCAAGAGCTTATCTCAGTTTGGCAGAAAATCATTCTTATTTTGTCAGGAGAATGAAGGGTTTTATTTTCAGTGTGTTCTTTGTGGGGAGAGAAAGTCTTTTATTTATATTTTTTATTTTTTTATTTTTTTTACTTTTTTCCTAAGTACTTTAGAACAAAGTGAGTTGTGTCAAGAAACAGCTGATAAAAGCCAATGGTGATCTTGACAAACCACATCTAAAACAGTGCCATTACCCCCGCTTTTCCCTTCCCCCCTTCCCTCATGCCTGCCCCTCAAACTTGCCAACTGCACCTGAGGAGTGGTAATCATATGTCTCAACCTTTTATCACCAAAATCCAGAACAGAAGGAAATAAATGTGAGCCAGAAAGTGTAACCAAGTGTTGGAAACCTGAGAAAAGTTTGGAGACGGGAGCTCAGGAAACTAGAAATCAGAGTTTTGCTTGGCATAAGTTTTATTCAGCTAGAAACATCATTCTGTAGTTTAAATTTCCGCTTCTAAATCCAAATGTGCAATGTAGAATTTGACCTTTGCTCATAAAAAATTGTTAAATTTGTCCTTATAAGATCTAGTGTTCTACCTAGCATGAACCAACTGAGTAGTGAAACCAAGTGCAACAAACTGAAAAATGGAAGAAAGAACCTCTGTTCCAGTCCTCCTTGTACCCCTTAAAAGACCCAACTCCTCATTACAGGCTAAAGCAAGAGAGCTAGTAGATTTGGTGGGATTCTTTACCTATAACATAGCTGATTTCTGTGGCACAATACACAAGTTGAAAATGCATAACTAGCCTGAGAGCAAGTGTTTGACACATGTTCAGTGAAGATGGCAGTGTTTTCGTACATCAGGATTCAATTGTTGTTGCGTCAAGGTATAATGCAGCCCAGATGACTTTTAGTGGAGTACTGCATATTAAAAAAATCATCAAACAATTCTTTCATACCTATTTTATTTAATATAATTTCAATAGTTTACATACATCAACTACAGAATCTACCAAGACTGCATCTTCTTTCAATTTAAATATCCTTGGTCTTTATTATTGCATAATATAATCAGCTTTCTCTTCACCCACAAAAATAACAAACAAAGAGACAAAATAGGCTAAGACACAGTAGTGTACTGGTAGTTTTCAACCATATATTACTGCAAAAGAGAGCATTGTTTTGATTGGTGTTTGAAGGGTTCCTGGAACACAAACATGCCCTAACATGATGAAAGCTTTATTAGTTTTTATCTGATTTTAAAAAAGATACAGATGTATATGCCATCTCTTAAATGAGGAGGGGAAAACAACAACAACAAAACAAAACAAAACAAAAACAACCTCAAAACAAAAAGCAGTTAATACTCAATGTCTGGTGCAACTGTGTGTCCCATATGTACTTTCTCAAGGAGACCAAGAAACAGCATGTATAAAGGAAGATTGTTTTGCAAGTGCGAAGTGAATTGAATCAAGAGCCTGAGCAGGTTAATTATCTGTTGTGGAGGTGATTGCTTTGGTAGGCTCCCCTGAAGGATGATTGACATAGATTCTGTTTTTAATTAATGTGATGCCTGTGTGTAAGACAAGGCTTTGGCCTGAGAATGAAAAACAAACTACTGCTGGCAGAAGATGGTGACTCTGGCTTGATCCTCTAGGTTTACAACAGTAGCGTTGAGGCAATGTTCAAGTTGGTCTAGTCCCATATACAGATATGGCCACAGTGGCCAAATAGTACCATGTGCATCATCTCCACATAATTTTCACTTCTGAGGAATGGATGAATATGGATTTTATAGCTACGTGTTGTGTCTGTGCCATCTGTGTCCCTTTTGAAGCCCACTTGCTGCACATCACTTCACATCCCAGAAAAGTCTCAGAGTGTGCAGGCAGGTTTTCTTTCAGATCAAAGTGCTGTGCTGCCATTAGTCCCACTACAAGCAGGAGCCTGGCCCAGTGGTCCCATCCATCCAGCATTTCCATGATTTCTATGGAACTGAGCTGGAAGAGGGGCTCCAAATGCTAATGGGTGTCCAGCCAGAGGAACAGGCCAGAGCTACTCCAAAGTAAAACCTCTCAAAACACTCTTCATTGTGGGTGAGATTTGCCTGTCCCTACATAGGTACGTATGACCTCAGCTCATTATGCTTTATTGTGACGTTTATTTTGGAGACAAAGTGCACAGTCATATGTGACAGCTTGTGATTAAGCCTTTCTAGAAATCTGCACGCTTAAAGAAGCTATTTCATGTTGTTTTCAGACCACATGGGCTAGTGAGGAGTTCACTACTTGCACATTTCTAACATAGAGTCAGATGCGTTGAGCAAACATATATATGCACACAGTGCTGAACTGATTATAGGTCTTGGCAAAACCCTCCTGGAAGGGCGCTGTTGATATGTCACTGCAGTGATGATGAAGATCCAATACATCAAGTGTGGAAATGAGATTCTCTTTGGTGTAATTAATGGATCAGAGAGCTCAAATACAAAAGAACATATTTAAAATGTATAAATAGTGTGGGGAAAAGTATGAAGGGCACAAAAATGCCATAAACTAAATGGAAAAATGTAATATAAGTTGCAAATGTCTTTGGAATGTGTCTACAATAAGTGCAAAATGGATCAGTCTAAGTTAAGGCACTTTTTTATTGCCAATAAGAAAAACATTATTAAAGAACTGGTCCAATATCAAAATGGCATTTTAAAAGCATACGGTTACCTGTATATAGTTTTTATTAGCTTTCAAGTTTCTTCCATTGAGTTGTTAACGGTCTTTTTAAGAATTACGGTCCTGTAAGTGAATGGTTCACAGTGTCAGTATTTCTGGTGTTCTGCTTTGTGCTGCTATATAAAAATAGATATTTTTCCCCACAAAATATCTGGTTTTATTTCCCCATCATGTTTTAATAGAAATTTTTGAGGGAAGAAAAATATTAAGCAACAACCAAAAAATCAAATGAAAATGCAACCTTTTTATATTGAGCTTATGGTCAAATAAAAGGCCATTGTGAAGAAAAAACAATATTGTATAAAAGCTTTTACCTGTAATACTACTATTAAAATGACTATCGTACTGGTACTTGCTCATATTGTACCTAATAACTGCTGTAATTACTTCCTCTGAGGCCTCTTGGCCTCTTCATCATATGCATTAAACAGCTAAAAATTCCTAGTCTAACCATTTGTCAGATTTAGCTTTGTGCACTATTTTGCATCCAGCTGAATCAAGTGCTGAGCTCTGTGTCTGAGTACATTGTGGACCCCAGCCCTTCTTGTCATCCTCAGGAGCTGACCTTATGTGCTTTCTGAGACCTGGATTTTTGTCTCTTCTTCCCATTTATTTATTAGACTTCTTTTTCCAGTTTTTGCTTTTTTTTTTTCCATTTTTTCCCCCCAGTTTTTCCCGATGTCTGGAATCCTCTTACTTTAGATAGTGCTCCAAAATGGGCTATTAAACTAGGAGTGCACGCTGCTACCTCACTGAAAAGATAACATGCCTTCATGTACTGTCTATGATTTTCATCCTCTTTGGGTGTTACTAGATTCATTTCCACATATGTTCTACACATCAACCTCCTGTTTGTGGTTTTCATTTTTTTGTATTGTTTCTTAGAGTTTTCAGAGAAGGAGGCATTATATATTTCTGCCATAAAGTGCTACAGAAAAAGGCAGTACTGTTAAACAGCGTTAGAGTTGGAGGTCTACTTGTTCTTGTGAGCACAAAAGATGGATGTGTGATAAAATGGCATTTAGAAAAAGGATGAAAAAATCTGTTGTTTTCATGGACCAACTGAGGCCCCAGTTTTTCTGAGTCCCTGTTTTAAATAAACCTATTTGCAAAGCTTCAATGTTAAAGATTGAATCAGGTCTTTTTAACTCTGCCTTAGAGCTGCACGTACACAGTTATACTCCATTTCAGTCTGGAGCAGGTCTGCTTCCCATGAAGTGTCTGCAGCCAGTTGTGTGGTGGTGACACTGCCTCGTGTATGCATTAACCCCAGCCTGCAATGTTGAAGCTTCCTGTTCGTTGGAAATCTAGTGCAAATGCCTTAACCACATCAACACTTCCATTTCAGTGTTTAATTTCTCTGTGTGCCAAGCACTTGTGTTGACTTCAATGTCCACACCTGCGCCAGATTGAGATGTTGAAGACTGACATTTCTACTTCACACCAAAAACCAGAAACATCGCTCAGCCCAGGGCTGTTGAGGTGCTCAGCATCACCCTGGGCTCCCCTCTTTGGTGCAGAGCCAGCTGCCCATTTCACCAGATGGCCAAGGTATGCAGTGTGGCTCACCTTCTCTCTTGTAACTAAAGATCTCACTAGAGGCATGGAAGCAGCAGTTCTGCACTCCTCCTTGCCCAGCAAAATGGGAAATGATGTGTCCTAGAGCCCCATCCAGAAAGATGAGATTTCTGACAGCTCATTTGTTAAAAGTTGTGTGTTTTTTAACAGTTCCTAGCATCTTTATATTCAATTGTGTTAAGTGGATTCAATGGGAATTGGATCTATCCCAAAGTTTGGAACCACCAGAATTTATTCTGGTGGCCAGCTAAAGTCACACATTATCATCTGTTTTTCTGGTTTGTCTTATGAGTTCTCAGTGGTTGAAGAGTAGTAGACCTTGAACATCCTGAGGTTGTCTCCTCCTTTTCTGTCTGAGTGGTTTTACGCAATTGAGGTGTAGTGTGGGAGAGAGGGGGAAGAGCTGATAAACCACGGCTCTAAGGGCTCTGTAATGGTTATGGTTTGATGGTGGCATTTATTGAAGCACCACCAGGTTGTGCTGCTTGGGAATCATTGGGCAAGAAGGAACAGGGCAGTGTGGCTGGGCTTTAGGTAAGGCTGTCAGCTGAAGGATGGCCTGTGGGACCCAAAATACTGATAAGGGCAACTGGCTGTCCTACTACAGGAAAACTGTTGATTGTTTGCTTTTCACAGAGAATATTTTCTTCTGTATATGGCAGTACACAGCTGATCATTTTCACATTTGGCACTTTACCCCCCAGACACTCAGCTCTGGGGAGAGCTGGAGCAGTTAATTGGGTTAGGTGGATTGGTGATTCAATCTGGCAAATGCTTTTGATTAAAATGAATGAATAAAATTGTGCTGGCAGGCAGAATGCAAAGCATGGAAGCTTTTTAGTCCGTAAACCAAAGGTTGGTGGATGGGTTGTTTGTAAAAGCAGTGGGTAAAAAAAGCCTGAACAATTAAAATTATGCATTAAAATGTTAACAGTACAGCAGTACAAGAAACCTTTTTAAAAGAAGTATGCTTGAGGCCTATGATCTAAACGCATTAAGCATTTCTGGAGAAACTTGCTGATGTGGACATTTAAGATGTAGCATAGTGCACTGATACTGAACCAGAGCTTGTTTGACATGAAAACACCGAGGAAATAGAAGAAGCATGCAATTTGTATAGCTTCTGGAAAAATATCTGTGTATGTCCAATTTAACTTGGCAAGGTTTCCTAATCCTTAAGCAAAAACTCTTTGACCCAAAAATCAATCTGAAGTGGAAATTAAAAAAAAAATAATCTAGAACTCTAGGACATGGTAGTAAGAAATTAGAGTGGTTTTATGTACATGTTGTTACCAGAAGGGTGTGTTTTTGGTGCCTAAAACTGTATATAATCATTTTAGTATAGAATGAATATCTTTGATATTATCAGGTTTCTTGGCATAATTAAACCAGTCCACATATGGAAATGTACAAAGGTGGGAGCCAAAAGGGGAAAAAGAAAGCAAATCATCTACAACAAAAGGGAGGTTCACTGGAAGGCAGCCAGCTGGAGAAATGATTAGGTAGCTTCAGTCTGTTCGTTGGGCATTGCTTCTTTCATACAAGACAGCACAAAGACTACTGTTGAGACAGAGCTTCAGTTGAGAGGACATGGATGTGACATGATTCCTGGAAAGCTGTGTATGACTCTGGAACCAGAGGTCTAAAGGGATTTTAAGCATCTTCTAGAGACTTAATATTACTAGTGTGTGTTTGTGGACAACTTGTAACCATGCCCATAAGGTACTGTTACCACTAAAGGATTTAGGTTAACCCACTGGATACTGCTTAGACTGGGCTATTGGCCCACACAGCCCATGCTAACTATCTTGTCTCCCCCATTAAGAAGACAACTCAGAACAGAGGTTTCTTACAGCTGAGCAGAGAGCTAATGGAAGGTACTGAGTATAAGGCCTGTACTCTGAACCTGTGTCCATTTTCGGGCCAAGTACCTCATTCTTTCCCATTCAGGGTTCAGTGCTCTGACCCACAATCACTCATGAATGACAGGAGCATCTCTTCTTATGTCATACAGTTTAGAAGTTTGAGACTGTGGGAGAAAAACAGCTTGTAGTAGAGTACATCAAAAGTCATTTCTTTACTGAAAGGATTGTGAGGCATTGGAACAGGCTGCCCGGGGAAGTGGTTGAGTCACCATCCCTGGAGGTATTCCAAAGACATGTAGATGTAGAGCTAAGTGACAAGGTTTACTGGATGACTTGGTAGTGTTAAGTTATAGGTTGGACTGGATGATCTGGGAGGTCTATTCCAACCTAAATGGTTCTGTGATTCTATGACTCTGTAATTGATGCAGAGATTAAGGATCTCATCTTGGTCAGGAAATTTCCTGATCTTCTGTAGGCTAGAGAAGTGTTTCAACTTCCCATGGAGCAATGTGGACAAGGTGGATGAAATGTTCCTGTTCCAACTCAGATCAAGCTGTGACTTGGTGATGAGGGCCTTCTCTTATTGCAGAATAAGGTACAGTGCATAAAAACTTAAGTTTCTAAGACCTCAGGAGGGTACTTCTCAGTTTTCTTCGGTTTAGCCCCAGGTTCTTATTTTTACATGGCACTTAAGTCTGTTATCATAAAGAGCCTTGCTTATGCTACAGGTGTGAAACTTTTGGATTTTGGACCATCTTTCCTCCTCCCCTGTGGTTTCCCTCCTGGCTGCCTGGCTAGTAGCGCTGCTGTCTGAGTTCTTGCTCTTCAAAGGGAACAGTGCTGTCCCACACAATGAAATCATCTGTGGCTGCCTTTCTAGCACTCTGGACTTTCAGCCAGGCATAATCCCTTTCCTGACATTTGAGTCTCATTAATTGGGTTAACAAGATGCTATCTGCACTCCATACTTATGTAAATATAATCAGCTAGCAAAGATCTTAATGGCACCTGATATATCACACTGCCTTTACATCAAGAGGTACCACTGCAGGAGTCGTTTCCAAAAGCAGGTTGTGTTCTTGGTCCCACCGGGCCCCTTATAAGCCGTAAGAAATGCTGGTGGTCAAGGCCAACTGTTCAGATGTCTTTAAAGTGTCTCACTGGTGACTGAAAATCACTTTGTCAAGATGACGAATGGCTTGCACATACCCCATTCACCTTATAGCTTCGTTCTAATGTCAGCTCCATTTACTTGTCAGAAACAGTTTTTTTTTTTTTTTTT